>JANAVB010000228.1:0-43641 GCA_029216955.1 Iris pallida | reverse complement strand
AAGAAAATTGAACGAAAAGACCAATCAACAAGGGTTGTAAAAGCATATAAAGGTTATAAAAAACATGTAAAAGAAAAAACTTATCTATCGTATGTAAATCAATCGGTAAGGGTGACTACTACTTCATTTAATTTCAAAACTACTAAGAAACTACACTGAAAATATTAAAATTATGCCGAAATGTATAAAAAAAAAAAAAATAATGTCAATACTTTATTAATAATTATTTGTTTTCCGATACCAAAAAATCCGGTACTCCGATCCGAAACCTACGATACTGCCGATACCGCCGATCCCGATACTCGTAGGAATGGTCCGATTCCGATTCCGATACTTTGAACCTTGCATTACAGAGTTTCCTTATTCATCCAACACCGACGAAAACCTACAGATGGAAGAATGGGGCCATGGCCACCCTTTGTCCAAAATTGACAGCTACTATATATACAAATATTATTTATATAATGTTAATAGCAAAAGGGAAGGGAATGATGAAAGGAAAGTCTTGATTTTGGTTGTATAAATTGAAATTTGTTCTGTCAATTGGCCAATACACTTATTCCTTCTAATCACACAACTCAAGTAGCTTCCGTTTTGGTTGTATATTCTGTAACCGAAAAGGAAGGGAACCTGTCCATTTTAGTTGTATGCAGTTCCGTTTTCCAGGTCCGAGAAGTGCATTGTTGGAACTGAACGTCAGACGGCTCTAGATTCGGAGGTTTCCACTATGGCTGAACGCGAGGGAAAGATCATCTATACTGATACTCACAAGATCATTTTCTAAGTAATGGGGACACTACAAGTATTACATTAGTTATGTATCAACCCTCCAAGAAAAATACTTGTATGCATCAAAACCTCGGATTCGGCAGGAAAAATGCATTAAAGAATGACAAATTTTAGCGGACGGTGCGGCTACTGTTGGTGGGTTAAAAGAAACTTTGAAACCTCTTTTTTTCCCTATCAGAATCAAAATATTTCAACTTCCTCAATTTGTGCTTCTCTTCTTCTCCGCGGCTCATTTCAACTTCCTCAATTTGTGCTCCTCTTCTTCTCCGCGGCTCCGCCCAAACCCTCACCGCCTCATGCCTCCATCTCTCCGAATCCGAATCGGACTCTTTCCAAACCCTTTTTTTTTTCATAAAAAAAAGAAAAGAAAAGAAAGTGTATATTACATGTATTGCAACCTTAAAAAGTAAATCCTAGTTTCGACATATATATAAAAATATATAAAAGATAAAAGATGAAAGATGTATTACAACCTAGTTTCGACATATATATATATATATATATATATATATATATAAAAATATAAATGATAAAAGATAAAAGATAAAAGAGATATAAAAATATATAAATGATAAAAGATAAAAGATAAAAGAGATACTGTTGAAAGAGAGAACACAATGGCATAAATTACAAGTCAGTCCCTAGCTAGCTAGCTAACTGCTGAGGTTCTTGAGAATGTCAACTAAATTAGCTAGCTAGCTAACTGCTGAGGTTCTTGAGAAAGTCAACTAAATGTCATGAAGTACATAAGAGTTGGAAGAGTAATGGGCAATACCATCAAGCTGTAGCCGGTGACGCCGGCGAAGGATGTGGCCATGGACGCGCCGGAGAGTGGGAGCTCCCCGAGATGTCCGACGAACATGACCGAGATGACCTGGAGGGTCTTCAGGAGGAGGCTGCTGGCGATCATGGGCCCTGCCAGCCACAGCTGCTTCTTCACCTCGGCCAGCACCGCCCCTTCTCCCTCCTCCCTGCCCCCACCCATGCCTTCTTCGCCATTAGAGATCTTCTTGGGGGGGCACGGGAGAAGAAGAGGAGAGTCGAAGCTCGGTTGCTCCATCTCTCTTCCACTACTCTGCTGGACAAACCCCCCAAGAGAGGCGGAAGAGAAGGAGCAGGAAGAAGAAGAGAATGGTACAATAATGCGATAGATATATGGCTATATATATATACATATATCAAGTTAGTAACGTGGGTAGGGTTGACTGTTGAGCCTTTATTCGGTTGGCCGAAATAATCAATAAATCAAAATTCAAAAATATCTAAAATCAAAATCAAACTGAAATTAACCGAAACCGAACCGATCGGAATAATCAATTTGGTTTATTCGATTGGAATATTTCTATTGTTTAATTTGTCGAATCCAAAGTTGAGATTGTGGCTAAAATATATTAATTTTATATTTTTTATACACACATTTATTATATTTTAAAAGTTGTGTCCAGAATTGAACTGACTGTTAAATTATCAAAGTTGAACTTCAAAGCATATAGATATAATTATTGTTTTAAAAATGTGCACATTTTTAATCAGAATATATGCATAAAATTGATGGTATTTACACAATTGCACAAGTCCTATTAGATTTTCGACCGAAACCGAAACAAAAAATCGAAACCGGAACCGAATAAGAAATTTAAATATTTTCAAAACAGAAATCGAACCAATTTTTTTTCAAACCGAATCGAATCTCTTATTGGATTTCGTTTTCTGTCCAAAACCGAATAATGCTCACCCCTAAATGTGGGCCAGACGACTCGAAATCGGTCTAAAACAGGACCGATCGAATTCAAAGTGTAATGCCCCGCTCCGCACGGCGCATTACGCTGAAACGTTGACTCGGCGAGTCGCGTTGACCCAAGTATATGTATCGGTGCAAAACGATACGAGAGTTAAGTTGTCCCGAGCAACGCATCGAACTAAGTCGATGCGAAGAGTTACGTCGACCCGAGTAATGCATCGGACTATGTCGATGCGAAGAGTTGCCTTGTCCCTGAGAATGCATCGAGTGAATCGATGCGAAGCGCCGCGTTGCCCCGAAGGATGAGTGCATTGAATCGGCTCGAAGATTCTAAGAAATCGAATCGACCAAGGCGCAAGTCCGAATCGAAGCAAGTATTGATTTTAGTTGGTTTCGTGTGCAGGTCATACTTTGACGGGAAAATATTAGAGGTCGATCTTTTGCAATATTTAGTAAGGAGTCCGCGAAATCAAATCGTCACCTTGCGACGGGCCGAGACTTGGGCACGCTAAGACAAATCGGATGAATGATTCAATGAAGCACGAAGTGCTCGAATGGCTAAGTCAGGAGAGTGGCCGTGCAACAAAGTTAGGGAATCGAGCCGCATCGGCTTGGCGAAATGACGAAGGCGTATCGACTCAAGGTGGGAGGATTGACTTCTTTTTACTCCTTCATGCGATAAGTCAAATATATCATTGTATGCTAAAAGTTAACCTATCGACGCCACGGGCGTGGTCCGATCGGAGATAAATCATAGTGTGTGTCAAACACTAAGTTAGAACAATCGAAATGAAACGTGCATCCTATGCACGAGTCGCTATGGAACATTGGATATCGCTAAGGCAAGCGTCTCGGTGTACAAGCCGTAAGAACATGGGATAACTGTACTCGGCGAGTGCCTTAGCGCACAAACCATACCGTGCCTTTGCTGCACGAGTTAGACGGCTAGAACATTAAAAGACAATAGGCAAGCGCCCTAGCGCGCAAGCCCCGAACATTGAATGCTAAGTTGTAGAACATTGGAAGTACGATCGAAACGTGCCTACGTGTACGGGATAATAAAAGATGGCTTCGTTGCGAGAGAATACAGTTGCGGTATGAATGTGGCGGAACTGTCGGATATGACATGTTGCCTCGAAAGGTGTTCGAGACCTTCGGGTCGTTCGGTTGACGAGCATTGAGTTGAGGCACGATGCCATTGAATCATCGAAACGAAGTGCGAAACGAAAGAACATAGAGAGCTAAATGGAAGAAATGCGAGACGATAAGTCTGAGTCTCGGACTCAAGACTATGTTTGGTTGTTTGAATTTAACTGTTGAATGATAAGGCGTTGCATGGTCGATTGGAATAGGCTCGAGATTAATGTGATATTAACTCGTGCACGAGTGTTTCCCCCAATCGGATAGATACCGGATGCGCCTCGGAACCGATTGGCCGCGGAGGGATTCGAATAATCTTTGTAGGCGCACATCAAACTAGATGGGAAAAGCCGCAAATGATGGTATGCAGCGGGAACGTTTCGGTTGTTTTGGGATTGTAACCCAACCCGTGAAACGCCGGGCAGCCCAACCAAATAGTGAGAAAGAAGAGAGAAAAGAAAGGAACTCCTTTAGTCCATTCCGGCGCGGATACGCCAACGGCCTTCATATAGTTAAGGAACGATGGATTTAAAGTGTAGGCGCGTATGCGTCCTGCATAGAGATCCTGCTTAGAGATACACATATAACATGACAGGGAAGGATTACGGCGTATTCACCTTGCGTCGGTGCAAGGGCGAGTGCGTCGACTTGGTAAGTCGCGCCACGAATCAAACACGAGATTGCTTGTTTGCTTGTCTATTCAATATGATAACATGATGCTATGATAAATGCTTTACGCTTTCAAAGATGCCATTAAATTGACCCTAAGGAGAACATAGCAAGATCATAAGCTAAGTTGCATGATTCAACATAAATATTAAAATGTCGGTTTGGAAAGATGATCCTTGCTTCAGTACATGCGAGGACGAACGTACTGATCCCCCACCAGCTTCATGCAGGGTACAGGGAATGGATTGCTCGCGGTGAAGCGTTGCTTGAACGTGTTAAGGCTTGGAATGCCGAAGCGCATTGAAGCGTGCTATCGCCTTGACGCTCGGACTACGCAGCTGGATTGATGCGGCCGAGATATAGAAGACATGATGTATGGAACGGTGAAATCCTTTGTGGGCAAGAGAGAACCTGAGTGTTGTAGCCAATCTGGCATATATTGTTAGGCTATCGAAAGCCATTGTAATCTCAGTTTCGAATATCAATAAAGAGAATTGTTTCGTATACTCTGTTTTCCTTTCGTTGTTAATATCGAATCAAAAGATAACCATTTGAGAACTTGTCATCTTGTCTTGCACGAGCGCAACTCCAGGCTTGTGCGGCATCACGCCCCCTGCGAGGACGATGATTCGGGTGATTCCGGGTCGGGGCGTGACAAATTGGTATCAGAGCTCTAGGCTCAATTTCCTTTGGACGCTCGCTTCATTACAATTCGAAAAGTTGCCCACCACCACTTGATATCACTCTTGACTCTACTCGATGCCGCACTGGATGTTCCATACAATAAGTCTAATACAAATCATGAAATTTTGCCGCATGTGTTTTGGAAATTTCATGATGTTTGCTAAGGAAGTCGCGAGGGGTATATTGCATTGAATGCAAACGAGCCGTAAAAATGTTAGTTGCTGCAACCGCAACAAATTGTGAAATATGATTTGAGATGTTGTCGCAATGTAACATGTTGAAAGAGAAATAAAATGATGCACGAAGTGCAGCGAGTTAATGTGAATATGCGTTAAAAAGAAAGTGAGAAGTGATAGCCAATACCGAATGTGTTAAACGGATTGCGCATTGACTTGGAAAGTCGAGAGTAAATCGTTGCACGAGGTGCGGGAAATATTGGAAATAATCGTTGCACGATGTGCAACGCGTATTGAAAGTAAAATTATTGCACGTGGTGCAACGCATATCAGATTAATCGTTGCACGAAGTGCAAAGGAAATTGGAAATAAAATGTCGGAAATAAATCGTAGCACGATGTGCAACGTGTATCAAAAAGGTAAAAATTGTTGCACGTGGTGCAATGCATGTCAACTAAATTGTTGCACGAGATGCAACGTAAGAAAAGAATTGAAATCATAAATCGATAGAACGAATCGTTCGGTTGCGCACCAAACTTATGTTGGCAAACGAGAACATTGACCGAATCGTGTCGGGTTTTGATAGAATCAAAGTTACGGTTGTGATCAAGCACGATCACTGCGGAAATTGTAAGTCGAAAGAGATTGTCGGCTTGTACTAAGTATAGTGCGAGGGAAATGGCTTGATTTCCGAGTGGTATATGCCATACCACGTAGGCGATGAATGACTCGATTCCGAGTGGTATATGGTATAGCACTTGTGCGATAAATTTCATCGACGCGTTGTGAGAATTGCGGAAGGTATGTCCGCAACGGACGGGAGAGTACCGAGACTCGATTGGAAATTTGTATGACGGTATTGATGCAAGTGTTCTTCGAAAATCGGTCGGGACGGTAAGGCGAGACTCGTATCGATGAACGATACGTCGGACGAAAGTTATAAGTTGGTCGGACGACCGAGACTAGCGAACGATTATGCCTTGATGCAATAATCGGATCGACGGGAAAGGGAAAACTCGAGCTTGCGAATGAGTCACACGACTTGCGATCTCGATAGGAAATGTTTGGCTAGGCAAATCGAATCGCACGACTTGCGATTTCGATAAGAATGTTGGGCGATATGAATTGTGATCGAATCGCACGATGTGCGACTTCGGTGAAGAGTTAGTGGACGTGAGAAACCGTACCTAAGAAATAGTTGGATTACGTACGACGACACTCAATTAAGTACGACTAAAAACACGCAAAACTTAGAGGGCGTGATCGTATAACTCGAGGGTTCGATGTTGGATAATCGGTAACTCAGTTACGCGATCAAAGTATAGCGGGATGCGACGAATCGGAAAATAAGTTGATGCATATGGAAAAGCTCGTTGCGAACTTGGATGTATGCGATGCGAGTTAAGTTGACGTTGAAATGGATTCAAAGTCGACCCTCTTGCTATCGAAATTGATATGAACTATCAAGATCGATACGCAAGGAACGTAAGCGATATGAGAATACAAAATGGAGTGCGCCTTGCGCTATCAAAATTTTGTAAGTAACGATACGAGAATGAACGAATTTGGTTGATCGAAAATTTTATGATTAATCAAGACGAGACTATAAGTCATCGACGATTACTCGATGCGTATAGCATCTCGTGTGTCGACCCGCGAATAAGATAGACTCGAATTCGATACGAGTAGATGTTTCGTAAATGGCGGAATCATCGACAATAGTGCATGACTTGACTCGGAGGATAGTTGCGCATCAGTTGCGCCGATAGAAATGGTTGTGTCCGAAATTGGGTATTCGCATAGAATCGTCGGAACGTGATTTGGCTCCGAAATAAGATATAGCATGGTTCGTATTAAACTGTCCTTCGTTAATGATCCACAATTATCGAGCGTAGCTTTGGGGCAGCTGACCCTAGAAGACTTGACCGCCAAATCAAATTGAATGCTGCAGACTGTAAGATGACCCATACGATATCGCATATGAGATTGCACCGATAACAAATATAACACGGTGCATGTTGATGATAAGTATAGGTGATTGCGAGAAACGTGCTATGCACGAGAGGAAATGATAAGAAAATGACTTACGAGTCATGTTGTTAGATTCGGATTCACCTTGCAATTGAGCTTGCGTGAATCGAACTTATATTCGATGTTGCGAGATGGATAAGTTAGGAATTTGGGCTAGTGAATTCCTACTCGTTAGGAAATTGAATGTAAGATGCGTCGTAAAGACCTTCGTGCTAAGGCGATCGTTGCCTTGAGCACTGTCGCCTTGCTGTAAACTTTCGAGTCGGATAGATTGTGGCCTTTGTGCAATGTCAATTTAAAGTTACGTAGAGAGAAGTTAAGTACGGTGCCTGAAAAAGTAACCTAGCGGGCGCAGCCCAGAATGTTGATGCATTTGTAAGTCAACAAAGGAAAACGTATCGAGATAAGTGCATAAGCAAGACTTCGAGAATAGTTGGGTGACGACTTCGAACGCAAGGCGTTGCGGAGACTCGTTGTGATTGGATGCGCGACGGGTGGACGCGACGCATAGAGTTGGTAGTCCGTATGAAACATACAAAATGAGAAAGGCGATTTGAATCGCGTAGCGTACAGTGGCTTTATTGAATGAAATCACGTATGTATCGAATATACGTATACGATGAAATTTCGAGAACGGTTGCTAAGGATAAGTCCGATCGAGAGTACGAGATGGCAAGCATAGGATTGAAATTTACCTGTCAGCTTTATTCTAATTTGCTACGACTGGGCTTGGTCGAAATACATATATCTTCGGGACGCCTTGAATATAGGTATGAATCCAATCGAGTTGTATACAAAATTCAATCGAGCTGCAGGGAGGACTTGGAAATGTTAGTGAAAAGCTTGCGAGATAGTATGAAATCGAACAACATTGGTGGGACGAGATCGTGAAACGATCTGAAAGACACTTAGTCGGAGTGTTGATTTTGGTTCGAGGACGAACCTTATTTTGAGTGGTATATTCTGTAATGCCCCGCTCCGTACGGCGCATTACGCTGAAACGTTGACTCGGCGAGTCGCGTTGACCCAAGGATATGTATCGGTGCAAAACGATACGAGAGTTAAGTTGTCCCGAGCAACGCATCGAACTAAGTCGATGCGAAGAGTTACGTCGACCCGAGTAATGCATCGGACTATGTCGATGCGAAGAGTTGCCTTGTCCCTGAGAATGCATCGAGTGAATCGATGCGAAGCGTCGCGTTGCCCCGAAGGATGAGTGCATTGAATCGGCTCGAAGATTCTAAGAAATCGAATCGACCAAGGCGCAAGTCCGAATCGAAGCAAGTATTGATTTTAGTTGGTTTCGTGTGCAGGTCATACTTTGACGAGAAAATATTAGAGGTCGATCTTTTGCAATATTTAGTAAGGAGTCCGCGAAATCAAATCGTCGCCTTGCGACGGGCCGAGACTTGGGCACGCTAAGACAAATCGGATGAATGATTCAATGAAGCACGAAGTGCTCGAATGGCTAAGTCAGGAGAGTGGCCGTGCAACAAAGTTAGGGAATCGAGCCGCATCGGCTCGGCGAAATGACGAAGGCGTATCGACTCAAGGTGGAAGGATTGACTTCTTTTTACTCCTTCATGCGATAAGTCAAATATATCATTGTATGCTAAAAGTTAACCTATCGACGCCACGGGCGTGGTCCGATCGGAGATAAATCATAGTGTGTGTCAAACACTAAGTTAGAACAATCGAAATGAAACGTGCATCCTATGCATGAGTCGCTATGGAATATTGGATATCGCTAAGGCGAGCGCCTCGGTGCACAAGCCGTAAGAACATGGATAACTGTACTCGGCGAGTGCTTAGCGCACAAACCATACCGTGCCTTTGCTGCACGAGTTAGACGGCTAGAACATTGAAAGACAATAGGCGAGCGCCCTAGCGCGCAAGCCCCGAACATTGAATGCTAAGTTGTAGAACATTGGAAGTACGGTCGAAACGTGCCTACATGCATGGGATAATAAAAGATGGCTTCGTTGCGAGAGAATACAGTTACGGTATGAATGTGGCGGAACTGTCGGATATGACATGTTGCCTCGAAAGGTGTTCGAGACCTTCGGGTCGTTCGGTTGACGAGCATTGAGTTGAGGCACGATGCCATTGAATCATCGAAACGAAGTGCGAAATGAAAGAACATAGAAAGCTAAATGGAAGAAATGCGAGACGATAAGTCTGAGTCTCGGACTCAAGACTATGTTTGGTTGTTTGAATTTAACTGTTGAATGATAGGGCGTTGCATGGTCGATTGGAATGGGCTCGAGATTAATGTGATATTAACTCGTGCACGAGTGTTTCCCCCAATCGGATAGATACCGGATGCGCCCCGGAACCGATTGGCCGCGGAGGGATTCGAATAATCTTTGTAGGCGCACATCAAACTAGATGGGAAAAGCCGCAAATGATGGTATGCAACGGGAACGTTTCGGTTGTTTTGGGATTGTAACCCAACCCGTGAAACGCCGGACAGCCCAACCAAATAGTGAGAAAAGAAGGAGAGAAAAGAAAGGAACTCCTTTAGTCCATTCCGGCGCGGATACGCCAACGACCTTCATATAGTTAAGGAACGATGGATTTAAAGTGTAGGCGCGTATGCGTCCTGCATAGAGATCCTGCTTAGAGATGCACATATAACATGACAGGGAAGGATTACGGCGTATTCACCTTGCGTCGGTGCAAGGGCGAGTGCGTCGACTTGGTAAGTCGCGCCACGAATTAAACACGAGATTGCTTGTTTGCTTGTTTATTCAATATGATAACATGATGCTATGATAAATGCTTTACGCTTTCAAAGATGCCATGAAATTGACCCTAAGGAGAACATAGCAAGATCATAAGCTAAGTTGCATGATTCAACATAAATATTAAAATGTCGGTTTGGAAAGATGATCCTTGCTTCAGTACATGCGAGGACGAACGTACTGATCCCCCACCAGCTTCATGCAGGGTACAGGGAATGGATTGCTCGCGTTGAAGCGTTGCTTGAACGTGTTAAGGCTTGGAATGCCGAAGCGCATTGAAGCGTCCTATCGTCTTGACGCTCGGACTACGCAGCTGGATTGATGCGGCCGAGATATAGAAGACATGATGTATGGAACGGTGAAATCCTTTGTGGGCAAGAGAGAACCTGAGTGTTGTAGCCAATCTGGCATATATTGTTAGGCTATCGAAAGCCATTGTAATCTCAGTTTCGAATATCAATAAAGAGAATTGTTTCGTATACTCTGTTTTCCTTTCGTTGTTAATATCGAATCAAAGATAACCATTTGAGAACTTGTCATCTTGTCTTGCACGAGCGCAACTCCAGGCTCGTGCGGCATCACGCCCCCTGCGAGGACGATGATTCGGGTGATTCCGGGTCGGGGCGTGACACAAAGAGGACCGATCGTTTCTGTCCAAAATCGAATAATGCTCTGTCAACTCTTCTAACCGGTCGGACTGGATTATTCGTTGGTAGACCCAGGCACAAGTCCAAGTCGGCTCGCCCGTTCCTCTAATCAGGCATAGCAAGAACCTTCCACTTCTAGGTTAGAAGTCACAATTATGCATACACTTATAAAAATAGCTAGGCCCCTCGGACACTCGAGCATGGGGGCATGTTCGTGTCGGACACGAAGATGACGCGCTTTTGCGCTTTGTGTGCGATCTTTGGGAAGGGGCACGAAACAGCAGATCCGTGATGCTGTGGAGCTAGGGGTGAGTATTCGGTTTATTCGGTTCCAACCGAACCGAATAACCGAAAACCGAATTAGACCGAAACCGAATAAGCAAAACCGAACCGAACCGAATTAGTCAATAACCGAACCGAACCGAACCGAATTAAATCGGTTCGGTTTATTCGATTTTTGGGTTTATTTGTATTTTTTTTGTTAATATATATAATAACTAAATATATTTGTTATATACCTATAGTATATACTACCTCTCTCTCTCTCTCTCTATATATATATATTATATATATATATATATATATATATATATATATATATATATATATATATATATATATGGATACTTGTGGCAAACTCGCCTCCATTGAGGCTCGAACTCCTGACCAGTTGGGCCGCATGCATCATCTCTTAACCACTAGGCTAGAGGTCATTTGCATATATATATATATATATATATATTTTTTTTGCATATATATATATATATATATATATATATATATATATATATATAAAATATATATATATATATATCTATATATATATATATATATATATATATATATATATATATATATTAGGGAAGCGTCAGGGGCCAGATCAAGAACATCCGGAGGGTGACAAATCCCGATCGAGCAATGATAGTGGTTGCGCCTCAAAAGACTAATCAAAGTGCTACTGATGGAGATAGACAGCCCCTACAAACGGACCAACAGCAGAGGCATGAAGACTCCAATAGTAGAGCCAGGAGAAGGTTAGAGAATCATGAAGAAGAGAAAGTGGCTACGGAGGATTCAGCAGGGCCGGAAAACCCAGGTATGCAGCTCACCGCAATTAATCCAAAGTGGACCTTGATGTTACGAGGAAGTGAGACCATGCCACAAGGTATGGGGTATCAAACGGATGCACAATCTGACCCCCCGACGTGTCCTAGGGGGAGTGAGATGAGAGACCAGGACAATTATCGGGAGTCTTAAATGTCGGCCATTACATGGAATGTTCGCGGCGCGAACTCCATAGGTAAGTGGCGAGAGATTTTAAATGTGGTGAAGAGAAATAATTGCAGTATTGTTTCAATATTGGAGAGCAAAATCAAATCGGCAAATAAACTGAATAGACGCGTCCCAAACCGTTGGGTAGCTGTACACAACCTTCAGTTGGGAGAGATGGCTCGTATTTGGGTCATGTGGGACACCTGTAGCTGGACGGGTCAGATTAAATTCTTGTCTGAACAACTCATTGTTGTTGAACTATGTAATGAAGGAGGATTTCGGTGTATGGTGGGGGCGGTATATGGGTACAATGATAGAAGACGGCGACAACAACTATGGAAAGATATTATCAAAATTGAAGCTGAGGTTGCAGACCAGCTTCCTCTCGTTCTGAGTGGTGACTTTAATGCAATTCTGTCAGAGAGCGAGAAGAGGGGCGGCAGGGTGGTGCCACCAACCATTCTTGCGGATTTCCAAGACTGTCTACTCAGCTCCGGATTAATAACTCTAACTAAAACAGGTCACTTATGGTCGTGGGACAACAGCTCGGTGTCTAACCGAATATCCTGTCAGTTAGATCGGACTATATGCAACTCCAAGTGGCTCGAGATATTCCCGTATAGCAGATCCGAAGGGTTAAACTGAGGCACCAGTGATCATACTCCTCTACTGGTCCGTATGATCGCTGCCCGGCCATCCCGTCGTCGACCTTTCAAGTTCAGCAATTCGTGGCCCCTTGAGGAAGGGTATCAGGAGGTGGTCAAAGGCGCTCTCACAAAGGTAATAGCAGATAATGTGCAGTTTCAATTATTAACCAAGATTAAATTTGTCAAAAAAGCATTAAAAAGGTGGAATAGTACGCGGCCTAAAGACCGGCTCGAGGAGATGGACACAGAGCTGAAACAGGTGCAAGAACAACTTCAAATTAATCCAGAGGATTCGGATTTAGCGGCCAGGAAAGTTCTCGCTCAGGAGACAATTCGGCGATATCGTTTTAAAGAGGAAGTGAATCTACAACAAAGGGCGAAGTGCACATGGTTAAAGGAGGGAGACAGGAGCTCTAAGTTCTTTCACGCCACCATTCGCGCGTGGCAGCATACAAATAGCATTGGGTCCATCATTAGATCTGACGGAAAAGAGGTGACAGGGGACGAAGGCATTGCTAAGGAGGCTATCGGATACTACAAAATCCTGTACAATCAAAGTTCATATGATAGTGTCTTCCCTGATATCATATGTAAAAGGATTGTTACTGAGTTTGGCAACAACAAGCTGAGTCGGCTCATCACTATGGAGGAAATCGAGCAGATTATCAAGAAGGCGGACCCAAATAAAGCTCCGAGCCCGGATGGCTTCAATGCAGGGTTTTGTAAGCAACATTGGAATCAAATCAAATTTCAGGTGCTAGAAGTGGTACACGATTTCTTCACTAATGGGCGACTGCTGAAGGAAATTAACCATACTTTTCTGACCCTCATCCCAAAGAAGGAGGGCGCCTCAGAATTGGGTGATTTTCGTCCAATATCATGTTGCAACTTTATATATAAGATTATTACCTCGGTTATGTGTGACAGGATGCAGGAGATATTACAAGACCTTATATCAGATAACCAAGCTGCTTTTATCAAGGGCAGATCCATTGCGGACAACTGCTTACTTGCTCATGAGATGATAAGGGAATTCAACAAGCCTGGCGGAAAGAAGTGTTGTATCAAACTCGACCTCCGGAAAGCGTATGATACAGTCAATCGAGATTTCGTCTGCTCTATTCTCAGAAGCATGGGGTTTGCGGATTGGTGGGTGGAAAGGATCAAAGAATGCATTACGACTCCTACATTTTCTATCATGATCCAAGGGCAGCCGCACGGGTTTTTTGGAAGCAATAGGGGGTTACATCAGGGAGAACCCCTATCACCATACTTGTTCACCATAGTTATGGAATATCTTTCGTGCTTGATGGACATTGCTGTGCACCGAGGTAAGATCATTCCTCTCTACAGACGTGTACATCCGATTGTCTTCCATCTGATATACGCAGATGACTTACTGGTCTTTATTGAGCCATCTGAAAGATCGGTTGTGGCACTGAATGATATAATAGAGGAATTCGGACGATTGTCGGGTTTGCAGCTGAACATGGAAAAAAGTAATGTATATTTCAATAAGACCTGCGCAGGGAAGGAGGATTTGGCTCAAAGGTTGCAGATTGAGATCGGACAGTTGCCGGTCAAATATCTTGGGATACCGTTGTCCATCACTTATGCACGGATGCAGACTGTCAGGGACTGGTACAATACGTCCAAGGTAGACTGGAAGGGTGGCAAGCTCAACTTCTATCATTCGGAGGCAGACTGGAACTCGTCCGATCAGTGATATTGGCGATAATGAATTATTGGCTTCAGGCATTATATATCCCCGAGAGAAAACTATTACTACCATCGAAAAGATGTGTGCCAATTTTGTATGGCGTGGAGGAATACACCAAATAGCTTGGGGTGAACTCTGCAAACCAAAGAAGAAGGCGGAGTTGGTATGCTCTCTTTGCAGGTCTTGCGCGAAGTGGCGATGACGAGGTTAGCATGGAAATTCCTGTCAGGAGAATCCATGTGGGCAAGATGGGTGAGCAGTCGCTATTTGAGAGGTAATAATTTTTGGATTCAGAATATTGATAATAATTTTTCGGTAACTTTTAAACACATATTACGGTTGCGACCGTGGCTGAAGGAGAATATTAGAAGAGTTATATATGATGGTACAACCACTAGCTTGTGGTTAGATCCATGGTTTGGACACAAATCCCTGACTGACCGCCTCGGATGGCCAGCGTTCGAACTGATGGGCAGCCATGATCGTGTGAACGCCATCATAAGTGAAGGGGGGTGGAACACCAGGGGGAGCGCAGTAGGGAGATGGTTTGCTGCTGAGATAGAGCAAGTGCCTATCGACAATGATGCCCAATCTGACCGGTGGGTGTGGGAGAGTTCCAATGAAGAAGTGTTTAACTCCAGACAGATATATGAGCTGCAGCGGTCTCATGAACCAATAGTCCCGTGGACGGAGGTGGTGTGGTACAAAAGAGCTGCTACTAAGATGAAGCTATGTCTGTATAAAGCAATAAAAAACAGGCTGCTTACCAGGGATAGGCTCGTTCGGTTCGGGGTTCAAGTGGGAAGTACGGACTGCGTCCTATGTTACCAGTGTAACGAGTCATGTGAGCATATATTTTTCCAATGTTCATTTTCCGACTGCCTATGGAAAGTCCTTTGTGAAGAGATTGGTCTCAGACATGAGCAAAGCGCAGGGTTACAGGTCATTGTGGAGGGAATCATCCAGGCTAAGAGTCAGGGTCGAGAGCTGTATAACAAAGCTCGGCTACGGCTCTTATCGGCAGTTTGGCATGTTTGGTGTCACGCCCCAGAACCAGAATACTGGAGAGCGGGGGAATGACTCAGCCAGCTACGTATTACGGGTAGATGAACACCGTATAATACGATCAATGCTGTCTAACCAGACGAGGGGGTGCATACTACATGAAAGTCTTACTATGGTCACTTCACATCTATTATCTCAATCATTCAAACAAGAAGCAAAAATAGAGAACATGTAAGATAAAGCAGTAAGGCGTCCCAAACGCTTAGTCAAAATGTTCTTGAGATCTGGCTTTACAAAACATAGCCAGATGGTATAGTAACATATACACAATTGTTATCAGCTGCAGTCTGACTTAATTACAATTATGTAAAAGTAAATGTAAGACAATCCGACTAACATGTCGGTGCCAAACGGCTAAGTATGAAGTAAATAACAAAATGAGCGGTGGAGTAAGAAATCCACTCGAGTCCTCATGCGATCATTCCCCTAGTATTGACCATCTTGGAGGTAGAAGTAAGCTGAATCCTCGAGAACTGGCTCTAAATCTGGCCATGCAAAACCATAGAGGTTAGACCTCTAATAGCAAGTACCGCAAGGGAGCACGATATGAAGGATTAAACCAGTAAGTAAGAGAATATAATAATAGATCTCTGCTTTCCACTAGGATTCATATAACATCACGACACTTCGAACCAACCTCCCAACCAAACAAGGACATAAGTTGGCCCATTATGTCCTGACATTCTGATTATCTCAGTTAGGCAACAGAGTAAGTACAGTACACAAACAAATCATCTTGAACGGCCAATCAACTCCTACGGCTTGCTATTGTGAGTCCCAAGTTATCCTGGACTTATGCTATAAAGATTCCTCAGTTCTTACTATGCGCGAGCAAGGCTAGTCTATCCAGTCAATCAATTGCGCCAATCATGTAATTAGACGAGTCCCAACGGGACGCCTGCCGTTAATATACCATGTACAATTTAGTAATATAAGCAGATATCGTTCCCTGCCCGTGTGACAGATTTACAGTATCTGTGGGAACAGCCGACCCTGTCAGGCACTACTAGTCCCAAGAGGGCTGCCATGTAAGAACTCGGGAATCCATTCTCTCCATGCCATCATTATTTTATTGACTTAATGGTCTCTACGTTGAGTGAAGTTCCATGCCGTGAATCATGGTCATTCAAATGAGTACTTTCGTACGGGGTACGATATGCACAACTCTGCAACGTTACCCGTGCGGTTAGGTTGTAGGTCTTACATAGCATAATGCAACAATCAAACTAACCACGGAATAATCATGCCTTGACCATAAAGTACACATGCTGTTTTTGTAAGATAAATAAATAACTAAATAAATAAATAAATAATTTTTGAAGCCTGCATGTGCCTGTATGCCAATATTTGCGATCGGCTAATCGATTACAATAGTTCATTACATGAACGTGTCTCATTCAATCAATTCAATAAGACGACTAGCCAGTCTCTTAGTTCCAACTAGGAATGCATGATCAATTATTAGTCAATGTCATAATCATTATCAATGGTGACAAGGCACGAAAATCAAATAGTATTCAGTAGAGTCGAGTCTACGACTCTCAGGGTTAAGTTCCAGTCATACTGGGTATCCATGAATCAATCAAGACACAAGGCACGTTCCACATGACAATCTGTATTAACAATATTAACATATCATGATTTATCAAGTTCATGCCAAAAGGCGTAAGGATATAATAGAAGAATTATCATGCCACCATTAAAGGAATAAATTATAGAACAAATAGAAACACCCAGGTCAGGAAGTCACGCCAACAAGTCTATGATAAGGCCAACAAGTCACGCCAACAAGTCTAGGCTAAGGCCAACAAGTCACGCCAAGTCTAGTAGGTAGGAGTGAGCGTATAAACAGCGTGAGCGTGAAAAGTGGTGAGCGTATGAGCGTGATAAGAAATTCACGCACGTACAGCGTGAGCGTGAAAAAGTAATAGGAAATTCACGCACGCATGCAAGATGTGAGCGTGACTCAAAATTCACGCTGGCACGTAAAGACGTGTGCGTGACTAAAAATTCACGCTGGCACGTAGGAACGTGAGCGTGACTAAAAATTCACGCACGCACGTAAAGACGTGAGCGTGACTAAAAATTCATGCACGCACGTAAAGACGTGTGCGTGACTGAAAACTCACGCTGGCACGTAAGAACGTGTGCGTGACTGAAAACTCACGCTGGCACGTAAGAACGTGTGCGTGACTGAAAACTCACGCTGGCACGTAAGAACGTGGGTGTGACTGAAAACTCACGCTGGCACGTAAGAACGTGTGCGTGACTGAAAATCCACGCTAAGTTGGGAGATCAAAACCCATGGTCAACCGAAAACAGAACCACTTAGATCTGGAAGAAACGAGCCAAAGAAATCAAAAATGCTAAGTACTAAACTCTCTCAGAATCGTGAGAGGAAGAATAATGAACCATAAAAATGGTTCTCCAAGTGGAAGCAAGAAGCAAGATGTACTTGCCTGCTGTTGGTTGGTGGAAGAGAGTGGTGAGGAAGGAGAAGAAGTAATGGTGAAGGAGAGTTATGAGGAGAGAGAAGGGGATGAGGGCTTTAAATAGGAAGGGTGGTGGTAGGTGGGGGTTTGTGGGGGTTCGGTTCATGTGAACCACCATGAACCTGAGAAGAACCACCGCGAACCCGAAAATAACCAACCATGGCCGAACCACAATAAGACTAAAGCAGAGAAGTTAAAAGCAGAAAATAAAATGCAGGAATAAAATGCAGGAATAAATTGCAGGAAATAAAATGCAGATAATTAATTAACATGAAATTAAAAAAAATTTAAATACAGGATGATACATGATAAATATTAAATAAATATATATGAGTTGTACATGTATAAAAATACGCATTCTGGGAACGGGGAGTGACATTTGGCGAGAAAGAAATCGGAGAATTTTCGATGCGGAATTTCAATCTATTGCCAGTATTACCGCCCGTATTAAACAGGACATAGATATCCTCTCTAATTAATGTATATTAGGAGGCGAGATTGATTGGATTCGATCCTCTGATTGCTTGTACACATTCTGTTATCAATAAATTACTCTTTTCTTCAATATATATATATATATATATATATATATATATAAACTAAATTTTCTTATTCGGTTTTCGGTTTTGGACCGAAACCGAACCCGAATAAGAAAATTTAGTTTTTCAAAACCGAAATCGAACCGATTTTTTTTAAAACCGAACCAAATATCTTATTCGGCTCGGTTCGGTTCGATTTTCGGTCTAAAACCGTATAATGTTCACCCCTATGTGGAGCTACAGAGCCGTAGAATTTCTGCCACGGATTCATTCAGGTTGTTCAGTTTTTGTAATTGCTCTATTTATAAGAAATTACTGCATAGAAATTTCAGGGATGATGTGTTCCCATATTTAAGTGTTCTCCCGCAGTTTGTTCTCTCATGACATAACTTCCAAGAGAGAATTGAAAATAGAGAAGACATCATCCTCTTCAACAAATGAGTGTTTTTTGTTCCGGGTGCCTTTGTTCTGGACGTCAGCGTTCTGTCCAAGTAAGAGAGGTAACAACGAACATTCCAGTAGTTCTTTCAAACTTGTCGATTTCTAGGAGAGAATCGATTATAGTTTTGAGCAATGATCATTGTAACCACCTGAGCAGGTTATCCGACTACTAATTAACGAAACAATTCTAGTGTCTCTACTACTAATATTTTTCAAGAAATCTACCCAGTGACTTTGTTTGTACAAGTTATAAAGGTTTTAATCGCTCTCAATTTCCTATAACGAGCTTGGCTTACAATCAGGAGACTAGTCTTCTCATACCTTTAAGAAATGTCCAAAAATATCTACAATAGTAAATTGATATTTATAACATCATTTACACCAATGAATTGTATGAAATTTACATCTATCAACAGCGACATGCTCGATATTATATAAAAACAAAGAAGGAAAACAAAAAAAATTATAGCTGTTAAAAGTCCAATACACGTGGGAATATAAAGGCGTGGCTTGGTCAGCAAGTATTAGACGAAAAGATCTGACAGTGCGAACAAAAAAGTAACAAAAATATACATAATTGAACAGAAAAAAATACTTCCCTCCTAAAATGGAAAAAAACGTTCAATAAAAGATCGACACAGGACGTCGGTTCATCCATCGGTTTTCCAACAGGATCTGGGAAGAAACAGATTTGTTAGTAAGATTGAGTGGTCGGCAAGTTGTCAATGCATAGATTCCATAAAATTAGAGGAGCAAAATTAGCTTGCATTTATCAAAAACATGACGCCCACAATGATCATATGGCAGGAGTCTGGCATGTGACCATAGATGATAATCCTATTGAGAAAGACAGGCAAGACTACAAATTTTACGTGAAAAAAAAAAAAAAAAATTCAATTTCCCACTTCCTTTTTGACCGTTTACAACATTGATGTGGCTTTTTATAATTCCTTCACAACTAATTTATTATCCTTTAATTTCTATTAGTGACACTTTATTTTTTTTTTTGTGTGTGTGTTGGGTTGTAGCTTATATATACAGTGTTACTTTTGTATATTTGTGGGATAGAGGGGAAAAAACAAAAAGAACAACCAGATTCAATCCTTACCTTCACAAAAGTCAGTTCTCCTTTTCACTCTCCCAAAACTGTATGTAATGAAGGAAAGCCGGTAACAAAGAAATTTTATCTTTAGAAGGATTCAAAAAAATAGTCTATACATAGACATCGAATATTCTCTTAGGTCAGTACTTCGTACATGACTTCTCTGTAGACCGGTAGCTCTAATTTATCATTGTTAGTCCCTTGGCGAACAATCGATGGAAAAACTCGATTTCAGAAACAATTGTAAAGACAATGTTTCCAGCAACAACACCCTAAAGAAGGTGATGTTGTATTACGAGAATCTAAAAAGATTTCGTAATTTTTCTCGAAGGCAACTGAACCGTATAACTTCTAAAGAGAAGCCATAGTATTCTCGAAGGCAACAGAGGAAGACGAAAAACTGCTGGGGTGAAAGATCACCGGCGCTCAAAGCTATATCCGCCTTACGGACAAGCCTCCAGGAACCAGCAAGTTCGAAGAGAACTTTAGAACGCTGGCCAAAATTGTCGACTCCTCGGAATAGCAGCAGCACTTCTCTCTCTCTGGAAAAATTTCTGAGTATTTTCTGTAACCTTGGAGAGAGGAGATGCTTCTGATATTATAGGCACGAGATGGACTTTTCAAATTCTGAACGCACGCCCTGGTTTAATGCCAGATCCGGATTTTCTGGATCTGAGCCATTTCCGGATCTGAGCCCACAAGACCCGCGGACGTTACATAATTTGAACAGCCCACTCGACCCGCTCGACCCGTACGACACGTACGTCCCGTACGCTCAGTACGTCCCGTACGCCCCGCTCGCCACGCAGGGCCGCGCAGAGGCTCGCGCACGAGCGCAACTAAAGCGCACAATGCGCCTTGCGACGATCTGTTGTGCTAAGTGCAAAGTGCCATCAAAAAGCCACATCAAGCCTCAAAAGCCCATTAGCCCAAGCCCAAGCCCAAGCCCGAGCCCGAGCCCGAGTCCGAGTCCGAGTCCGAGTCGCTAAGCCCCTTCGGGGCTTAGCTCCAATAGATTTAACTCTATTTTCATGTGGCCAAAAGTTGGTTTCTTATTCTCACCTCTATGTAAAATCCCCCCACATGGCACCCTCCATTGGGCCTCAACCCATGTGCATCTCTCTATTCCTTCATAAGTAATATATAGAGATACATATTGGTGTGATTTTTCGATGTGGGACTATCTTTTAACAATAGAATGTTGTGAACACACAACACATAGAATAAAACACCAACAATCCCCCACATATCTCTATATATATGAGTTAAGCGTTCCACATAATAACTGTCCATTATGCATTAGGATAGATGTCGCTGACGACTTGAATCTTCCCGCATGGGTTGAACAACAGTATGATACAAGAATGGACTACGCCTTGAATTCTGTACCACAGCTGTAATTTTTCCCACTCACATAATGTAGTTATCTGTGCTTCTGGCTGCACATTAAAGGCCTTGTGCCAGCCTGGATTTCAATGTATGTATTTTGGGCGTCTACAAATTTACCCTCAAGAGACGGCCTATTTTTCTGTCCATACATTATAGGTGAGTTCTTTATAAATAGTCATGGCATGAAGCATTGCGCTCCTTTGCGGTGCTACGCCGCTATGACATGGCTCAACGCCGAGGCTTTACCCCACCTGGGTACCTCATCGTAGTGTCATACTACTGTAGCATGAGGTCACAATCCTCTTTGTAGTGCCAAACTACTCAGCATGAAGCCTTGCGCTTCCGTGCGGTGTTACGCCGCTATGACATGGCTTACAAAGCCGAGGATTTACCCTACCTGGTACCTCTTCGTGGTGTCATGCCACTGTAACATGAGGATACCATCCTCTTTGTAGTGCTGTCTACACCTCTTTATGATTATGCAACATTAGGCTACCTGCCTATATGCGGTACTACGTCGCCTGTGACTTGGCTAACAAAGCCGAGGCATTACCCCTACCTGGGAACCTCATGGTGGAGTCACCCCACTATAGCATGGAGTTGTAACACTCCTTTGTGGTTGTTGCGCCACCATGCTTTCTGTAAAGCATAACAGACCTTCACTCAGTCTGAGAACTCATTAAGGCATTATGCCATCCTTCCCACAGGATCAATTTTCCGTAGAAAATTCATAGTAGACAACAGTGGTTCTGGGTCCGAAACCCTTCCATGTTCCGCAGAACAAGTACCCACTGTTAACTAATATTTTTCTAGTCAATAGTCCTCCCTTGAATCAAAAAATTAGATATCTGCTAGATTTCTCTTTGAACCAATAACATAAAATTTATTGATAGGATTATAATGACACAATATTAGAATGCCTTCAAACCCATCTTCCTTGCTGTGTCCTCGACCAGCTGTCGTTTGAGGCCTTTCGTGAACGGATCCGTCAGGTTCTCCTAACTCCGAACATCGATTACTGCAATGACGCCTCGTTTGATGAGATCGTTCACTGCTCTGTGCTTTAACCGCATAGTCCTCTTCTTCCCGTTAAAGAGTTCATTTGATACTACTGCTGCTGCCGCCTGGTTGTCACAGTATATCGGAATTGCCGGTATCTGAGCTCCAACCACTGGAAGATCATACATGAGCTCCCGAAGCCACTCTGCTTCATCTGCAGCAGCATCCAATACAAAGAATTCAGATTCCATGGAGGAGCGAGATAACATTGTCTGCTTCTTCGATTTCTACGATATAGCAGCTCCGCCCAAAGCGAATATGAATCCACCTGTAGAATACTCGCTCTCCACCTCTGAACACCAGCTAGCATCACTGAAGCCTTCCACTACTGACGGATCTCCGCTGTAGTATAGTGCAAATGTCTGAGTCTTTTTTAGATATCTCATAACATGCTTCACAGCGTTCCAGTGTTCAACGCCTGGGTTGCTAGTGAACCGACTCAGCATTCCCACCGCAAAAGCTATGTCAGGCCTTGTGACAGTAGTAGCGTACATCAAGCTTCCGATGACGCTGGCGTACTCCAACTGCTTGACGCTCTCTCTCGAATTTGGCTCCAGCTTCTGATCACTCCGGTACGGTGTATCAATTATAGGAAGATCTTGATACCCGTATCGAGTGAGCATTTTCTCAATGTAATGAGATTGTGACAGTGCTATTCCCGTGCCTGTCCGGATGATCTTGAGCCCTAAGATAACATCGGCATCCCCCAAGTCCTTCATACTAAACTTGGTCGAGAGAAATTTCTTTGTCTCTGTGACACAGCTTAAATCCGTACCTAGGATTAGCATGTCGTCTACGTATAGACAAACGATAACTCCTCTTCCGTCAGCAAACTTAGTATAGACACACTTGTCTGTTTCACTGACTTTGTAGCCATTTGACCTTATCACTTTGTCAAACTTCTCATGCCACATTTTGGGAGCTTGCTTCAAACCATATAGAGACTTCATCAACTTGCAGACTTTGTCTTCCAGATCTCTGACGACAAATCCTTCTGGTTGTTGCATGTAGATCTCTTCAGTTAGTTCGCCATTAAGGAATGCCCGCTTCCACATGATAGGTGACGAAGTCATCTCCGAAGTCTTTCGGTCTCCTTACTCGCTTAGTTGACGGCTCAGCGAGTTCTGGTTCAACTGGTGTCTCTTCGACAATAGCTTCTTCTTGGACTACTTGTCACGACCCGCACCTGTTTTTTTTTTTTTTTAAATGGATACGAGACGTGTCCAAGCCAGCCTACGCCGCAGTGTCGGCGGTAGAACGCTGTCACGGCCATGAAGATCAAATCACAAATAATACTCATTCACAAGATTAATTTAATTTACAAAGATCACAAGTTTTACTTTTACATAAAACATAAACTTGTACAATTATAGAATGACTACAACTCAACTATCTAGCTAGTCTCTAGGCTTCTGGCTGCAAGTATCCTTGTATCTTCCATGCTAAGTGAATTCACGGCTAATCTGAAAATGTTGGTTTCCAGTCAGGAATGGAACGAGCACAATTCACTGAATGCAATTTCAAATAAAGAAAATGACTATAAGACAAAGGTTAGGCATCAATCATGAGTTTTGAAAATAACAGTAAAGCCGTAAGAAAAATCAATAGTAATAAATAGACCAATATACTTTCCACCGTTAGAAGTACCTTTGACATGTGATCGGTCTGGGGTACTACACCGCACGGTCTACGAGATCTACTGCATAAAGTAAACAAGGTCTACGAGATCTACTGCATAAAGTAAACAAGGTCTACAAGATCTACTGGATAAAGTAAACAAGGTCTACAAGATCTACTGCATGAAAGTAAACAAGGTCTACAAGATCTACTGCATGAAAGTAAACAAGGTCTACAAGATCTACTGCATAAAGTAAACAAGGTCTACAAGATCTACTGCATAAAGTAAACAAGGTCTACAAGATCTACTGCATGAAAGTAAACAAGGTCTACAAGATCTACTGCATGAAAGTAAACAAGGTCTACAAGATCTACTGCATGAAAGTAAACAAGGTCTACAAGATCTACTGCATAAAAGTAAACAAGGTCTACAAGATCTACAATGTCTACGAGATCTACAAGGTCTACGGTCTGATCACACATCCTTGGTACTTCTCATTCCCGACTCAATAATTTATAATAGAGTATAAAAATATCACATAACCAATGACTAATCAATGAAATATAGTAAAGATCAATATCAAAATGCAGACAATAAACTGTACTCGCCTGTGGTCCTGTGCTGGTGCAACCGATGATCCAAATCACTCAAAATGCCACAATAGTCAAAACCCGTACAACAGTCCCCGGATGCTGAAATAGACAATACCAATGCTCTCAGAATAGTCAAATTAGCTAGGATTGCCTGTCCTTAAGTCCAATTCTGGACACAGGGGCAAAACGGTAATTTCGAGCAAAAACGATGTCCGCCGTTGGACCCGCTTTGCACCGAAAAGCGTGCCAGAGTCAACGGTCTCTAAAGTCGTCAAACTACATGTCTACGGATCTAGTTTTCCGATACGAACCCAACCGTATGTCCAAAGTTGGATTCCGGCGGGCCGTGCCTAAAATCGCCCGTTGAGTGGGACCGTGGGGCCCGCAAAACGACGATTTTGTCAACTATCTCAGAATCGGACCAAATTTGGCGTACAGGACCAGAACAACGATACGGTTCTGCTGGTGCAAGTTTCGTCTCGATCTGACGAACGTGCACAAAGTAATTGGAGAATTTGCAACGTGCACGATACGGGGAATTTCGACGGATACGTATCAAATTCGTCGCGCACACGCGACCAATTTGAATTCCGTCAAAGCCCACACGACCACGAAGCCGTTACGCAGCTTTCGATGCTTTCGGTTCGCGACCACGTCGTCCCGATTGGCGTGACGCACGTCGTGTGGAACAAATTCAATGTTTTGAAAACAGATTTTTGGGAAACTTTGGGATTCGATTTCTCAATGCTCAGTCGATGATTTCAAATTCTGCAAGAAGGGATTCGAAGCCCTACATGTTGTCAAAAAGTCTCTTCAAATAGTTTTTCTAATATGGGACTGGATTGATCGAAAACGATCCTCAAATAAGGGTTCATGGACTGCTATATTCCCTGTTTTCGAACAGGTTTTTGATCGACTTCGTGTCGATTTCTTGGGTCGGTCGCTCGACTAATTCGAAACCTAACTACTGGGATTCGAAGATGGTTATATGGGGTTCATACCTGAAGAAATGGCTCGGGAAGAGGTCGACTGTGCGCGGAGATATTTCGCGACGAAATTGCACCTCCGTGCAACTGCTACTGCTACGCGACTCGGTCCCCCGCGTGAGCGCGCTGTATCCGCGCGGCCTCGCCTCGCGCGGCGGCGCCCAGGCTGGACGCACGGCGTCGCCAGGGTTCGAGGATGGTCGCCCGTTGGTCAGGGGGGTGGCGGTGTGAAGTACTTAGGGTTTCTCGAGCGATCTTTCTTTTTCTCGATCGCTTATGTATATACATATATACATTCACGCTTCAGTCTCGGGTTGACTGCTTAGAAACAGGGGAGACTCACTGGCCTGTGGCACGCTGGCCCACTGGGCTGTGGGGGGGTGGTCCTGTCGGGCTGGGCTCCCCTCCACATTTGTTTTCCTCTTTCTTTTTTTTTTTTTTTTTATATTTCTTTCTCTTTATCAATTATAAAAGCTATATATATATATTATCTATGCTAAAAGAACAGAGAGCTTAAAGTGATGCTGGGCTGGGTCGGGCCTATGAGGCTGCTGGTTTATGCCGTGGTAAAATGTTGCATATTGCTACTGTAAGAAAATGAAAATAAAAGAAATTGTTGATGTTTAAACTTCTCATTGTAAACAAAGCTGACGTTTGCACCACACCTATGCAGCTACGAATTTTTGTAAATATGTATTGTAAACAGAATTGAACTGTGAAGTTTAAATAAGCATAATAGAAAAAGGAATTTTATAATACGGATTGATGATTATACTTCAACAAATATTTGTATCAAACATGGAACAGGCCTTCATCCACTAGTTTGCTTGTTAGCATCAAACCTAGCCTTCTTAGCAAATATCAAGAATAGATAAGTGCGACTATGAACACATTCACATCATTTTTTTATCAACTTGGTTAGCATAGTGTCAGAACTTCAATATTTTAGTAAATTGTATGAAGGGAAAAGTGTAAGTACAAAACGAATTTTGCATTAGCAACAAATATTTAGCTCACAACACATACCAGTACTCACCCGAAAATTGGTTATATCAAGCATTGAATCATCAACTTATTACGTAAATTGTGAATGTGAAGAAATACTCTAGACTGGAGTTTTTTCGAATTCCGACTTTAACAAGAGAGTTTGTGTTTTGGAAACACAACTTTGAAAGCATGACGTATGTAATGTAATCATGTTTCCATGTAAATTACTCATGTGCACATATTTACATATATATATGTATAACTATTTGATAATGAATTATCAAAGTAGACGAATACTGATGATATAATTTAGGAACAATAAATAATATCAGTACAAAAATAAATAATACTAAAATATTTCAAAATTTTCGGGAAGGGGAGCTACACTACTGGTTCGTTAAGGACTTCTGTCTGCTTTGCACTCTCATCATTCTCCGGAAGATCCGCGAGAACAATATTTTTGTGCCTTGTAAACTTGTCTTCAAAATATTCAGCATCGCGAGATTCAATGATATAATTTGATTCTATATCAAGGAATCTCCGAGCATCACTCTTCTCGGCATAACCCAAGAAGATAGCCTTAGTAGTTCTAGTCCCCAGCTTCTGAATCTTCAGATCTGGGAGCTTCACATAAGCCAGACACCCCCACACTCGAATGACATTCAAGTTAGGTCTGACTTTGAACCAGAGTTTATGAGGAGTTATGTCAGAAGTTGCATATGGTACTCTGTTCAGAATGAACGTTGCCGTTAGTACAGCTTCTCCCCAGTAGCACTTTGGAAGACCCGCAGTCAACATCATGGAGTTTATCATCTCTGTCAACGTTCTGTTCTTCCTTTCTGCTACTCCGTTGGATTGAGGAGAGTACGGAGCCGTTGTCTCATTGATGATTCCATGTTCTTTGCAGAATGATAAGAATTCATGAGACCGATACTCCCCGCCTCGATCACTCCTTAACCTCTTGAGTTGTTGTCTAGTTTGCCGCTCAGCCTCGGCCCTGGACTCCTTGAACTTCTCGAATGCTTCGTCTTTAGACTTGAGCAAGTAGACGAAAGTATACTTTGAGAAGTCATCGATGAAAGTAATGAAATACTTTATCCCGGCCTTTGTAGAGAATTGTTTGAAGTCACAGATATTTGAGTGAACCAACTCCAGAAGATCTGTGCTTCGATGGACCCTGTGAAAGAGTTTCCTTGTGATCTTCGTCTGAGCACATACTTCGCATTTCTCTACCTTACCCCCACACTTGGAGATAAGTCCTAGACTAGACATTCTGTTAATCCTTTTACAATAAACATGTCCTAGCCTATTATGCCACAACTCAAGAGAATAATCAGAAAAAGTGATTGCATTTATATTATCATGCTGGGTTATAACAAGCTGAATCTTGTACATTCCTTCAGTTTGGAAAGCTTTCCCGAAGAATGTACCCTTCTTGGACATCACCAACTGGCCAGCATTGATGTCCATCCTCAAGCCTCCGTTACAAAGCAGGCTTCCAGAGATCATGTTCTTAGCAATTGCAGGAACATGCTTCACTCCTTGAAGCGTCAGAGTGTTCCCCGATGTGAGTTTCAGCTCCACCGTCCCGATCCCCAGTACTTCAGCTTGTGCTTGGTTTGCCATTATGACTTTCTCGGAAGTTGGCTCATATGAGTCGAACCATTCCTTGTCTGAGCAGACATGACATGTCGCACCAATATCTATCCACCAGTCTGAGTCAACCCCCACATTTGCAACCTGTGCTATCATTGCAACCAGATTAGTAATCATAGAAACCTTACTAGGCTCACCTTTTTCTGGTTCCTTGCAGTCACTTTGTAGTGGCCCTTCTTGCCACATTTGTAACAAGTCACATGGGACTTGGACTACTGATTCTTGAATGAAGGACTCTTCACTTTCAGATTAGTGAAGTCCTTCTTCTTCTTATGAGGAGAAGCCGCCTGCTTCCCCTTGTACTCTCTGGTTTGGACCAGATTTGCTTTTGCCAGTTGTTTGGACAGAGAATCCATCTTCTGTTGAGAGCGCATCTCGTCTTCAACATGGATCTCTTGCAGGAGATCTTCCATACATATGTCCAGCTTCTTACGGTGCATTCTTGCATAGAAGTTGCTCCAACCCGCAGGAAGTTTAGAGACGATTCCTCCAACGACAAACTTGTCGACAAGAGGCATCTTCTCGTCATCCAATTTTTGGCGCAGCTTCAGAAACTCCTTTACTTGGGGCAGCATAGCCTTCTCATCTTCGAAGGTCCACTTGTGGTATCTTTCAACCAAGAAGATCTTGGACCGATTCTCGTCATCTTCATACAATTTCCCCAAGGAGTCCCAAATCTCTTTGGCAGAATTCTTCTTGGAATAGGACTCTGCCAGAGAGTCTTCCATGCTATTGAGAATCAACAGTTTACAGATACTGTTTTCTCTAATCCATTTTGCCTGCTTGGACTTAGCAGCGGCAATAACTTCTGCGGTTCCGGTTGTTGGAACGATCGGTTCTTCCTCATTCAGCACGTGGTCAACTTCCACGAGTTGAATGTTTAAGGTTACTTTTCGTTTCCAGATTTGGAAATGTTCGTCGTCGAATTTCTCCAACTTGTTAAAGTCGGTATTGACGAGCGATGCACGTGAGTTATCCATCTTTTCGATATAGCTTTAAGATTGTTAGTCCCTTGGCGAACAATCGATGAAAAAACTCGATTTCAGAAACAATTGTAAAGACAATGTTTCCAGCAACAACACCCTAAAGAAGGTGATGTTGTATTACGAGAATCTAAAAAGATTTCGTAATTTTTCTTGAAGGCAACTGAACCGTATAACTTCTAAAGAGAAGCCACAGTATTCTCGAAGGCAACAGAGGAAGAAGAAAACATAATTTGAACAGCCCACTCTAAGTGCAAAGTGCCATCAAAAAGCCACATTAAGCCTCAAAAGCCCATTAGCCCGAGCCCGAGTCCGAATCCGAGTCGCTAAGCCCCTTCGGGGCTTAGCTCCAATAGATTTAACTCTATTTTCATTTGGCCAAAAGTTGGTTTCTTATTCTCACCTCTATGTAAAATCCCCCCACATGGCACCCTCCATTGGGCCTCAACCCATGTGCATCTC
This sequence comes from Iris pallida, assembly GCA_029216955.1. Taxonomy (NCBI): domain Eukaryota; kingdom Viridiplantae; phylum Streptophyta; class Magnoliopsida; order Asparagales; family Iridaceae; genus Iris; species Iris pallida. The sequence continues at coordinate 14,009 of JANAVB010000228.1, read as the reverse complement.
TCTATTCCTTCATAAGTAATATATAGAGATACATATTGGTGTGATTTTTCGATGTGGGACTATCTTTTAACAATAGAATGTTGTGAACACACAACACATAGAATAAAACACTAACAATCCTTTATTATGTAAATCAAAAAAGAATTTTTAACAATCTAAGAAATTAATGTGTAAATAGCTTAAAGTAAACAACTACTTGCATTTTGCTCGTAGACAAAAATCACAGAGTTGTGAGCTATCAAAAGACCACTCTTTTGTACATATGTAGGAAAAACCTACAAGTGCACAAGATTTTCCTTCAGTCTCGAATTGTTTTATATTTCCAATTCGAAGGCATCAAGAAACTCTATCCAAGCATTATACCTCTTATGGAGTTGATTAGTCGCTTGTAATTATCTGAAGAGAAATAGTTATTAGCTGGAAAAGGAAATACTTGTGAAATAGAAAAACTAGTTGTTGTTAAACTCATGTTTATAAAATATTTTCTTTGTTGTTGGTTGAAAAATTACTTGAAGTTTAATATTTAAATAGTAGTGTCATAAAACTTCTTGCTATTAAAATCTTGCGCAAGCTTTCTTCTGTACAATTTTTAAAATTTACATACTGTTAAGTATACATTTTGTACAAGTCATTGTACAAAGAAAAAAACTTTCCTTGTTGTTTTTAGTTAACAAATTTAACACATTAATAGTCTTCGTTTATTTCTATTATTATTGCATTTAAAGCAATAATGCTATTGTAAATGTTTGGTTTAAATGAGCTGCGGATTTGATTGTCATATTCTTGTATAATGTAACTAGAGTAAATTGTTAATGAGACTTATTTAGTATATTGGGTATCAGGATCTTTAATATATGATAAGTATATCATGAGTTGTATCATAACTGTTCAAATTCAGTTTTAAATTTTTTGTTGCCTTTGATTACTAATTTTTGGGCTCAAGCAACGTCTTGTGTTTTAGAGCTGTTTGTACTCAAATTGTAATTTCAAACTCGAAATGGTGAAAAACTAAGTCTATATCGTATTTACATGTCACTTCCCGTTCCCAGAATACGTATTCTTAATACATGTACTGTTTTAATATATTTAATATTTATCATGTATTGTTCTGTAATTAAACCCCTTTAATTTCATGTTAATTAATTTCCTGCAATTTTATTTTCTGTATTTTATTTCCTGCTTTTTATTTTCTGCTTTCATACTCTGTTTTAGCTTTACTTTGGATTCGGCTTGGATTGGATTAAGTAAGTTGGTTCATCATGAACCGAAATAAACCCCCACCTACCACCACCCTTTCCACTTAAAGCCCACCCCTTTCTCTCTCTTCATTACTTCACCATTAATCTTCTTCTTCCTCATAACTCCTCTCCCCACCTACCAGCCGCCAAGGCAAGTGCCAACTTGCTTCTTGATGGATCACCATTATTATTGTTCCATCATCTTCCTTACTTGATTTTGAGCCTCTTTAGTACTTAACATTTTTAATTTCCATGGTTCATTTCTTGTAGATCTAAGTTTTGTGCATTTTTGGATTTCTTAGGTTTGATCTAGTAACTTTGTTATTTCCAAAGTTTTGATGGTTCCAGGCTGTAGAAAATTTCGTTCTACCCCATTTGACCTATGGAAGTCCAGATTTGGGCTTGGAATGAAGGATTTATGGAGCTTGGAAGTAAGGTCTTCATGGTTGTTCTTCTCGGAATAGTAGGAGAAGAAGTACAGTACTTAGCCGCATGAGTTTTCATGCGGCAAGTCATTCTTGAGCCGCATGCAGTATCTGGCCGCATGGAATATTTCGGCCGCATGCAGCGCCTGGCCGCATGTTACATTTCCAGCCGCATAAGCTTGGGCTTAATTAACCGCATGACCCGTCGACGTTTTCGACCGCATAAAGTTTATATATATATATATATATATATATATATATATATATATATATATATATATATATATATATATATCCTGGCCGTACGACTTATTTAGCCGCATGGACTCAGGTTGACCCGCATGGCGCTGACAATTCTTAGCCGCATAAGGACAGTCATCCGTAGCTGCATGAGATATTTCTCAGCCGCATGGGCGCGCGATTGCTTGCAGCCGCATGAATTTGAAATCCGAGCCGCATGAGGCCAGTCATCCGCAGCCGCATGAACTCCCATTGTATCTTAGCCGCATAAAGCTTATTTGCATCCAGCCGCATAGGCTTGTTCTTTGAGCCCCATATGAATTGTTATTCCCAGACCGTATAGATGGAGTCCGACCCGCCTAGCCGCATAAATAGGACATCTGCCTATGGCTGCCCATAATGCCCTTTTGGCTGATTCTGTCCCGAGTTGACATTAATTAAACATAAACTGTTATTTTGGCATTAATTGACATTGATTTACATTTATTGCCATTGATTGATTGACTTGGTATTTATTAACATTAATTATTATCTTGTCATTAATAAACAAGGAATTGTCGTCTTAATTTAATAATAGATCATGCGTTCCTAGTTGGAACTAAGAGGCTGGCTAGTCAGTCTTATTGAATTAAATAAAAGAGACACGAACTATGGTAATCGATTGACTGATCCCGAATATTGGCCTACAGGCACATGCAGGCTTCAATTTATTATTTATTTATTTATCTTATCAAAGCAGCATGCGTACTTATGGTCAAGGCATGATTATTTCCGTGGCTAGTTTTGATTGTTGCATTACGCTATGTAAGACCTACAACCTGACCGTACGGATATCGTTGTAGAGTTGTGCATATCGTACCCCGTACGAAAGTACTCATTTGAATGACCATGATCCACGGCATGGAACTTCACTCAACGTAGAGACTATTAAGTTAGATAAAATAATGATTGCATGGAGAGAATAGATTCCCTGAGTTCTTACATGGCAGCCCTCTTGGGACTATTAAGTGTCCGACAGGCCGGCTGGTTTCCCACAGATACTGCAAATCTTCCACACGGGCAGGGAGCGGTATCTGCTTATATTATTTAATTGTACATGGTATATTAACGGCGAGCGTCCCGCTGGAACTCGTCTAATTCATGATTGGCGCAATTGATTGACTGGATAGACTAGCCTTGCTTGCGCATAGTAAGAACTGAGGAAATCCTTTATTGCATAATTCCAGGATAACTTGGAACTCACAGTAGCAAGCCGTAGTAGTTGCATGGACGTTTAAATTGATTTGTTTGTGTACTGTACCTACTATGTTACCTAACTGAGATGATCAGAATGTCAGGACATGACGGGCCAACTTCTGTCCTTATTTGGTTGGGAGGTTGGTTCGAAGTGTCGTGATGTTATGTGAATCTTGGTAGATAGCAGAGATCTATTATCATATTCTCTTTTTACTGGCTTCATTCCTCATATCGTGCTCCCTTGCGGTACTTGCTATTAGAGGTCTAACCTCTCTGGTTTTGCATGGCCAGATTTAGAGCCGGTCCCCGAGGATCCAGCTTACTTCTACCTCCAAGATGGTCAATACTAGAGGGATGATCGCAGGAGGACTCGAGTGGGTTTCTTACTTCCCCGCTCGTTTTGTGAATTACTTTATACTTGCCGTTTGGCACCTGACATGTTAGTCGGATTATCTTGTACCTACTTTTTGCATAATTGTAACTAAGTCAGGCTGCAGCTGATAACAATTGTGTATACTTACTACATCATCTGGCTGTGTTTTGTAAAGCCAGATATCAAGAACATTTTGACTGAGCGTTTGGGACGCCTTACTGCTTTATCTCACATGTTCTCTATTTCTGTTTCTTGTTTGAATGATTGAGACAATAGATGTGAAGTGACCATAGGGAGACTCTTACGTAGTATGCACCCTCTCGTCTTATTAGACAGCATTGATCGTATTATACGGTATTCATCTACCCGTAATACGTAGCTGGCTGAGTCATTCTCCCCGCTCTCCAGTATTCTGGTTCTGGGACGTGACAAGGTTTTAGTGGTGGCCCATGCAGGTCTGATTTCAGACTTGTGGGGTGTTTTGATTTATAGGGTGTCTCAATCATACATGTTTTCCCTTGATCTCATGACTTGTTACTCTCGACTCCAGCTTGACATCCTGGTATCCTTTGACTTTATTGATCCTTACTGTCCGGTCGTTTGATTGTTCTCTTGTCCCTTTTCCTAGGGGCACTTCGTCCGTATCCGTCAGGACTGGACAGCAGCAACAAGGGCAACATGGACAATATGACCAGGTTGGTCAGCAACAAGGGCCAGTACTACCTCAGGAGACTATCCAGGAAGAAGTGATAGTGGAAGCAGCAGCTGGATCGCAGTATCCGGAGGTTCCACCACCACCAACAGTTCCACCTACCCCCGTGGAAGTGGACACACCGGCCCTTCTGGAGATCATGAGAGGGATGATGGCTACTCAGCAACACCAGATGTTAGCCCAACAGCACATGCACGCTCAGTTGCAAGAGCAGAACGTACTACTCAACCAAGGGTTGCAGACAGCTTTGGAAAGAGGGGCAAGGCCAGATTCAGGAGCATCAACCAGATTTTGTAAGTTCAACCCCCGCCGTTTCGAGGGCACGGAGGACGCCATCTCAGCAGATGCATGGCTTAAGGATATTGAGGCTATTTTGACAACGGCTAAGGTACCGGCAGAAAAATGTGTGGATTAGGTAAAGTTGTTACTTCAGGATCTCGCACGTGATTGGTGGGAATCAGAAGAAGTAGGCATCAGACGTCCTGTTGCTTGGGACGATTTCACAGCAAGGTTCAAGACGAAGTACTATGGAGTTGTGGCGCAGTTTGAGCTACAACAGAAGTTTATCAACCTCAAGCAGGCCGGCAAGACGGTAGATGCTTATGCAGCGGAGTTCTGCAGATTGAGTAGGTTCGCCCCAGAGATGGTAGCAACGGAGAGCCAGAGGGCTATGAGGTTCCAGCAAGGGTTTCATCTTGAGCTCTTACAATTGATAGAATGGCACAATTATCAGACTTTTGACGAAGTATTAACGGCAACCCGAAGGCATGAGATCACCATCCAGAGGATCACAGCAAGGACTGGGGGTCAGAAGAGATCCCACAGTCAGATTGAAGGAGGAGAGGGAGCAGCGCCCCGAATAACAGCACCGTCCCCTGGCGTTCGCATCCAGATGTGGCAATGCGAGGGCCAGCACCACCACCCAGGCAGTAGCAGCAGCAACAGAGGAAGAATCAACAACCCCCAGCGGGCTGCACTTATTGTGGGAAGATAGGGCACACTAGAGATGTGTGTCGGGCATTGAACGGACTGTGTTTGATATGTGGAAATCCAGATCATCGGGTTACCACCTGTCCCATGAATTCGAGGTCAGGAGGACCAGTGCAGCAGTTTTCTGCTCTGCCAGCACCAGGGGCAGGACAGTATCGAGGACCAACAGTGGCAGTGAGACCATTGGCCCAGCGTCCGTTGATGCCACAGGCTCAGATGTTTCGGCAGCAGGGACCGCCGATGCAGCAACACTAGCATAGACCATGTCACGACCCGTACCCTGAAGAGGGGCACGAGCACGTGGTTACGTCCAGCCTACGCCGTAGTATCGGCGGTAGAACGCTGTATATAGGGTCTGTAAATACTACGACTAAAACAGATAAATGTACCTGTACAGTATATACACTCCGAATGGAGATGACATAGCAATACAGTCTCAATCACATATATCAAACTAAGGTAGATAGCAATGGAAAAGAGATATGATAGATAAAACAGGAAATGGGTTCCAAAATCCGCAAGTCAGAGCTAAACATAAACATCCAAGTCTCAGAGAATATATGTAATAGATACTACAAAACTGAAATGTACTAGCTGGCTCGCAGGCCAGGCAAACCAAACTAAACTATGCTACTCAGGGTGAGCAAAGTCTAGTGGCTCTACCAACAAGCCACGGTCTAAATCTAGTCCATCAGACTCAACCCCATAGTAAGTCGGGCAATCAGCCTCTGAATCATCTGTAAAATTTATCAACGTATCCTGTCAGGAAAATGAGCAAGTACAAACACCAACAGCAGTTCCATATGAATTGAGAAATACTATAAGAGACAGCAATAATGAAATACAAGACAAAAGATATAGGCGACTTGGGAACCATTTGAAAGCCGAGTTATAACCCTTGAACCAAACAAGGACCGGAGTTGTAATCCTTCTTTCAAACAGAACTTGGTCTCAAATTATGGTACAGTATAAAAGACAGATAGAGCATGTGGGAAATGGAAATCATAGCATGGTGAGAAGTACAGAAAGTAAAGCTGAACTGGAATATAAGATACGCTAAATAAATATAAAAGTGATTTGAACTATTAGAGCGATATGTGATCGGCTAGGGAAGCAAGAGATGGTTATCCACTTGGCCCGGCAATCCGCGGTGTCCTCAACGGAGAGTCATGCCATCCAACCTGGATAACTGGTAATGGGGTATCTGCTACATCCTACGTGAGGTGAGGGTGGCGCTAGCAAAATATAGTTACATGAAGGCTTTGATCACATAACCCCTAATAATTCCTCCATCCTCGAATAGTATCACGGATCCGGACATGGCACGTCATGACACGGGGTTCGAGAGCAAGGGGCCAGCCCACTCCCAAATCAGTGTCTATATAAGTACAGGAACACAGAAATATCACATACTCATATACCAAGGGATTCTAGGAATAACATCTCATGATAGGATCCGACGTATACTAGTCCGTGAACCGTCGTGTCAGGAATCATGTAAAACACTACGACTAAATCGGATATAGTAGATATCAAGACAATGAAAACTATCAGTAAATGTACTCGCCTGTGGTCCTGAGCTGATAGGGTGAACAGACGCTCAGAGTGATCACAGACCTAAAATAAGATACTATGAGTCAAACAGGGTTTTATACTGAAAAGAAAACTAATATAAGTCATGAATGCAAGTCTAAGTCAAAACTAGGTCAATCTAGGTCAAACTGAGTCATACTAGGTCATACTGGTTCATACTAGGTCACACTAGGTCACTGGGAGTCAATCCAAGTCAAACTAGGTCAAACGGGGTCAAAGGTTGACTTACAGTTGACTTTTGGTCAAAAAGTCAACTCTGGTCAACTCTGGTCAACTCTAGGTCAACCCTAGGTCAAACTAGTCTAATGTTGACCAACTGTTGACTTTCAGTCAACTGGTCAACTCTGGGTTGGTTTCGGTCAAATCGGGTCGCTTAAAGGCTAAGTTTGACTCTCGGTTGACTTTTGTTGACTTTTGGTCAAAAAGGTCAACCGACGTCAAAACTAGTCTATGAGCACCATATTTGATCATTACCAACCACGAAAATCAAGTTCTAACTCTATCTTAGACTTCTAACACAAATATCATATTCCTAGGCAAAACTAGCATTTATCCTACCAAGGTAAATCCCGATACCTTGCCCAATCCCAAGGAAATCCCGCTAATACCCAAGATACTAGCCTAGGCTCCTTAGGGTAGCTAGATACCAACCTATCTAAGGTTTACCTACCAGGAATTTTGGGTATCCTAGGTATCTAGGCTATGTTGGGATACATGGGTATGGTTTACCCTATTCCTAAACCATATCATGAATTTACCCTCATAACTCTATCACTCACCCATACCACTCACTCACACGCAACACTCACATATATTTCTCACACTCATAGGCTTCTCCTATAGGTTTTCCTACTAGTTTAGATATAGGCTACTAACTACACTAATTGGTAGGCTCTCATACATACACACAAATCTCATAAATCACACACACACACACACACACACACACACACATAGACTAAACTATGGAATAATATGTGGCATGTGTGTGGACTGAAATTGAATGGTTACATGGACTGATTTAGTGTGGTTTAGGGACAGTCATCAAGGCCACATATGGACTGCCATATACTGAGTTTAGGGAGACAAATCAGGACAGCCATATGGTAGGTTGTTAGGATTGAAATAGGAGCAATGATGGACTGACCTGGGCTGTACAGGACAGTGGTTCAAAGGGGACAGGTTTGGGGCTGTGTGGGACTGAATTTGTGGGGAAAATGGGGACTGGTTATGGGTTAAATGACAGTCAAAAAAGGGGGAAATCTGGACTGAATTGAATGGGTTTAAGGGCTGAAATGAAGCAATAATGACAACCATGTATTGTCTGAAACATGGCAGCAAATAGGGGACTGCACTGTGGCAAAATGGGAGGACAGCCATGAGCATAATTTGACAGCCAAGTGAGGGGAATATGCTGCTACCAGCTGCTGTTTAGGGACAGAAATAGCTGGGTTCCCCCCTCCAAACACTCACTAACACTCTCATTCATATCATCAAACACCTCTCCTACACCACTCTAACAACACAAACACACAACAGCCACACCATCCTGGCCGAACCTGTGTTTGCCCCCTTCCCATACCAGCACAAACATCACACACATCACATAATATATACACTTATATATATAAGCCATATATATATATATATATATATATATATATATATATATATATATATATATATATATATATATATATATATATATATATATATATATATAGAGAGAGAGAGAGAGAGAATGGTATATATATAACTATATATATATATACATATAGATACTAGGAAATAATACATTATGATACATAGGAGAATACATTCCTAAACATATGGAAAAATCTGGAATAACATTAGAACACACCAAAAAAAATGCACAAACAAATTACATGTGTCCAAATAGGAGGTTTTCCTATTAGGACACGATCCTACACATTGGACACCTCTATAAATGTCCAAATGGACACGAAATGGACACCAATGGGCACCAAATCAAGGGAGTCATTTCTATATGTCAAAATGAATCTAATGCATGAGAGAAATGAGAGAGGGAAAGGATTTATACCTCCCGGTGATTCGATTCGATCCCGAAACGCCACCGACACGTAGAAATCCCAAACGGACACGAACAAGCTTCGAATCCTCTCAAACTTGAGGAGCTCCTTCCTTGGATAGAATGGAGAAGGAAGGATGAAGGTTTGGTGAATAAATGGAAAGATTTGGGGATGATTTGATTAGGGTTTGCTCTCAATCAATTTGGGGAAGAACAAGAGAGAGAGAGTGGAAAAGGAAATAATGAAATGATGGAGGAGCCTATCCATATGTCTTGGCCGGCCAACATGGCTATTTTGTCCTATATGGGAAAAGTCCAAAAGCCCTTCTCTAGTCTATTTGCTAATACAATGGTAAGGGGTTAAGTCGGGGGTAGTTTAGTCAATCCTAAACCACTAAACCAAATTAATCTTAACCAAAAATAATTAGTCTAGTCACTAACTAAAATAACTAACATGTGGGCCATGGCTAACTAGTGTGTGGGCCCGCTAAGGTCAACACTATCCGGGGTCCCCGAAATAAGTCGGAATGAGTTGAAATTCGAACCCGACTCAAACAACCCCAAAATAATACAATAAATAAATAAAAAATTCCAAAATAATTTTAAAATGAAAAATTACCAAAATACCCCTGTTCATGGAAACTGGGGGTGACAGACCACCCGAGCATCATCAAGGCAGGGGTCAGCAGCAACACCAGGCTAGGCCACAGCATGGAAACCAGCAAGGAGGTCGAGAGCAGGCATTCACACTGTCCATGGAGGAGGCATTAGCATCAAAAAATGTTGTGGCAGGTAACATTCTTGTCGCCTCATATCCCGCAGTAGCATTGTTTGATTCGGGAGTATCACATTCATTTATATCTGCACAATTTGCGATACGGCTAGGAATGGAGTTCGAGGCATTGCCAGGGAAGTTAAATATACTCACTGGCAATGGGCTCGTAAGAGTTAGTAGAGTTATTCTAGAATGTTGCGTTGTAGTTTGCGGGCATTCCTTACCCGCCCAGTTGATAGAATTTCCTGTTGAAAATTTTGACGTTATCTTAGGCATGGACTGGCTGAAAGACAGTCATACGACAATAGATTGTCGTAGTAGGAGTGTATCTTTTGATATTCCAGGCATAAAGAGATTCACCTTAGTCAGATCAGAGGCAACTCAGCAAGAGCAGGGAGTAGTAACGACAATGGAAGAAGTTCTAGTTCCGAAGGTAGTTGAAGAATTTCTAGACGTATTTTCCGAAGAACTTCTAGGTCTACCACCGGTTAGAGATATTGAGTTCAGCATAGAATTAGCACCTGGAACTAAACCAATATCAGATCGGGTTTACAGAATGGCGGATTCAGAACAGGCCAAGGTATATCAGCACATAGAGGAACTGAAGGAGGAGAAGTTCATCCTAGCTAGTATATCACCATGGGTAGCACCAGTGGTACTTGTGGGGAAGAAGGATGGGTCATCCAGATTGTGCATTGATTACAGGAAGCTTAACGCGGCAACAGTAAAGAACAAGTACCCACTACCCAGGATCGACGACTTATTTGATCAGTTGAGCAAAGCTAGAGTTTTCTCCAAGATAGATCTTCGTTCAGGATACCATCAAGTGAGGGTTCGGAAGGAGGATATTCCCAAGACAGCGTTCAGGTCGAAGTATGGGCATTATAAATTCTTAGTAATGCCGTTTGGTTTGACCAATGCTCCAGCAATATTTATGGATTTGATGAACCGCATCTTTATGCCATATTTAGATCAGTTTGTCGTTGTGTTTCTTGACGACATTCTCGTATACTCTGCTAGTGAAGAGGAACATGAAGACCACCTCAGGAAAGTGTTACAGGTTCTGAGAGAGAACCAGTTGTATGCCAAGCTCAGCAAGTGTGAGTTCTGGATGGACCATATTTTATTTTTGGGTCACATCATATCAGGAGTTATAGTAGCAGTAGATCCCAAGAAGGTAGAAGCAGTAGAGAGCTGGCCAGTACCCAAGACCGTAGCTGATGTACGGAGTTTCTTGGGATTGGCAGGATATTACAGGAGATTCGTATCAGACTTTGCAAGACTTTCAGCACCCATGACCCGCTTGACACGGAAGGATGTACCATTTGTCTGGTCGGCAGAATGTCCGACATCATTTGAGAACTTAAAGCAGAAGTTGATATCAGCACCTATTCTTACGTTGTCAGTTGGACCCGGAGGTTTTACAGTATATTACGATGCGTCAGGTAAAGGACTTGGATGCGTCCTCATGCAACATGGGAAGGTGATAGCATACGCATCTAGGCAACTTCGGGACCACGAGAAGAATTACCCAACTCATGATTTGGAGTTGGCAGCAGTAGTATTTGCCTTGAAGCTATGGAGGCATTACTTATATGGTGATCGAGTAGACATGTACACAGACCATAAAAGTCTGAAGTACATCTTTACTCAGAAGGAGCTGAACATGAGGCAGAGAAGATGGTTGGAGTTGATCAAGGATTATAATGTAGAGCTTCAGTATCATCCAGGCAAGGCTAATGTGGTAGCAGACGCTCTTAGCAGGAGAGGCGACGCATTTATGTTGACAACACAGAGGCATATCTTGGAAGACCTTCAGGAGATGGACATCGAAGTTATACTTCCTAGTGATGTAGGAGTTCTAACAAGTCTACAAAATCAATCCGACTTGGTAGACAGGATCAAGGCAGCTCAGGCACAGGACCCAAGGATTCAGAAGCTTAGGGCAGAATGTGAGTCAGGACTCAGAAAGGAGATGCAAATTCATGAAGATGGTACTCTTAGGTTTAGATCGCGCCTATGTGTGCCTAGTGGAGATATCAAACAGAAAGTTATGGCAGAAGCTCACAGTTCCCAGTATTCTGTACATCCTGGAGGGACCAAGATGTACTAAGATATCAAGCGACACTTCTGGTGGAACGGAATGAAGAGGGAGATAGCTAGATTTGTTTCCCGTTGCTTGATATGTCAGCAAGTGAAGGCAGAACAGCAGAGGCCAGCTGGATTATTGCAACCGCTTCCTATTCCGGAGTGGAAGTGGAAACACATTATAATGGACTTTGTGACCGGTTTACCGAGATCACCAAGTGGTAAAGATGCTATTTGGGTGATAGTGGACCTGCTTACAAAGGTGGCACACTTTCTTCCTTTCAGAGTAGGGCAATCTACAGAAAAGTTGGCAGAGTTGTATATGCAACAGATAGTCAGACAGCATAGAGTCCCTGTCAGTATTGTGTCAGACAGAGATACCCATTTTATATCACATTTCTGGAAGAACTTACATCATAGTCTGGGTACCAAGTTAAGATTTAGCACGGCTTACCATCCACAGACGGACGGGCAATCAGAAAGAACAATTCAGACTTTAGAAGATATGTTGTACGCTTGCACCCTAGATTTTGGAGGATCTTGGAAGAGCCACCTGCACTTAGTTGAGTTTTCATATAACAACAGTTATCAAGCCAGTATCCAGATGGCGCCATTTGAAGCATTATATGGTAAGAAGTGTAGGTCGCCACTAGCATGGAATGATATCGGGAAAAGGAAGATGTTAGGTCCAGAAATGATTGTTCAAACAGTTGAATTGGTTAAAGGAATTAGAGAGCGACTTCGAGTTGCGCAGGATAGGCATCGTCATTGGGCGGACCAGCATCATAGGCCGCTAGAGTTTTCTGTTGGGGACCACGTGTTCCTACGGATCTCACCTACCCGTGGGGTCATTAGATTTGGCGTTCGCGAGAAGTTGAGTCCGCGATACGTAGGACCATTCGTTATCCTTGATAGGGTAGGCGATGTTGCTTATCGTTTATCCCTTCCACCTTCGTTACAAGAGGTGCATGACGTGTTTTATGTATCTCAGCTGTGAAGGTATGTATCGGACCCAAGCCATATTATTGATCATTCTGAGCTGGTTGTTGGTACCAACCTGTCTTACGAGGAGCAGCCTGTGTCCATCTTGGATCGAAGAGAGAAGATACTCAAGAACCGAACAATTAACCTTGTCCGGGTTGCTTGGGGTCATCACTCTTTGGGAGAGTCAACGTGGGAACGTGAGGATGATATCCGATCACGATATCCGCACCTGTTTGACTCACAAGGTATATCTCTTTCTGTATACCTTGATCGTATTAGCTCCTCATGCTTGTCACCCCATGGATAGAACTACTTGATATCGCAGATTGTTGATATAGATATGCTATCTGTTAGTTAGCATTATAAGAAATGATTGCTTACTCAATTGTTTATGCTTGAATTAGTTTAGCTTTGATGTTCCTATCCTGCTTGGATTTGAAATTTCGAGGACGAATTTTTTCTAAGGAGGGTAGAGATGTCACTTCCCATTCCCAGAATACGTATTCTTAATACATGTACTGCTTTAATATATTTAATATTTATCATGTATTGTTATGTAATTAAACCCCTTTAATTTTATGTTAATTAATTTCCTACAATTTTATTTTTTGTATTTTATTTCCTACTTTTTATTTTCTGCTTTCATACTCTGTTTTAGCTTTACTTTGGATTCGGCTTGGATTGGATTAAGTAAGTTGGTTCATCATGAACCGAAACAAACCCCCACCTACCACCACCCCTTCCACTTAAAGCCCACCCCTTTCTCTCTCTTCATTACTTCACCATTAATCTTCTTCTTCCTCATAACTCCTCTCCCCACCTACCAGCCGCCAAGGCAAGTGCCAACTTGCTTCTTGATGGATCACCATTATTATTGTTCCATCATCTTTCTTACTTGATTTTGAGCCTCTTTAGTACATAATATTTTTAATTTCCATGGTTCATTTCTTGTAGATCTAAGTTTTGTGCATTTTCAGATTTCTTAGGTTCTGATCTAGTAACTTTGTTATTTCCTAAGTTTTGATGGTTCCAGGCTGTAGAGAATTTCGTTCTATCCCATTTTGACCTATGGAAGTCCAGATTAGGGCTTGGAATGAAGGATTTATGGAGCTTGGAAGTAAGGTCTTCATGGTTGTTCTTTTTGGAATAGTAGGAGAAGAAGTGCAGTACTTAGCCACATGAGTTTTCATGCGGCAAGTCATTCTTGAGCCGCATGCAGTATCTGGCCGCATGGAATATTTCGGCCGCATGCAGCGCCTGGCCGCATGTTACATTTCCAGCCGCATAAGCTTGGGCTTAATTAGC
>JANAVB010000227.1:0-119913 GCA_029216955.1 Iris pallida | reverse complement strand
CCCCCCCCCCCCCCCCCCCCCCCCCCCCCCCTCCTCCCCTGAATTTTTTTTTTGGCTCCGCCTTTATCTATAGTTTATATTCTCTATAGAAACTTATAACACTGGCCACAACTATATTTTATAAAATTTATAAAGTAGAAGGATGGTCAGCAGAGCTGGTCCTATGTTTATGGGGACTAGGACAAAATCTAAATTTTGGACCATTTTCTCACATAAATAAAATTTTCTTTTAGCATTTTTACAAGCAGAATTATCAATTAAGCTATCAAATTCATCAATCAAGCTATCACATATATATATTTAGAATGGAGTGCTATTTTTTTTTTTTTTTTTTTTTGGTTTCCAGATTGGATCTTTATTTTAAATTTATTTTAAAAAAATTATAATATACCTACCCTATTTTAAAATTATGGGACATTCTAAAATTGGGTGCCAGGGCGATCGTCCATCTCGTCCGTATCCTGGGCCGATCCTGATAATAAGTATAATTATTTTTTGAAATAGGGATAGTCTCATGAAATATAAGAGACATCATTGTGGTTATTTCTAGTAAAAACAGTTGCGAGTCTTAAATTTTTTTCCCTTACAATAGTACATTGTCATACCAATTTGTTTAGTTAGAGTGATGTGATAATGTGCTATGAATGAAATTCAAGGTCCACCACTGTCACGTGGTGATCCGAGCTCAAAAAATTTCTCCTGCATGCAACTAACTTTTGTAAGACATTCATCAGATTTTTGTTACTCTAGCTTATATTAAATGTTAATTAGATGACTATAATTAACTCACCGAGTGTACTGTATCTGAAGTACTCCGGCACTGCGTAGCTGATCAGCTTGGCCGGAGACGGCCATGGCACCGAACGCGGTGCCGCTAAGGTCGAAATGGACGGGCTCGGAGACGCACGCACCGCCGGGGCACTCGTCGGTGATCACGACGGTCACCGGGTTCCCGGAGCAGGCAGCGTTGCCGGTGCATTTCACCTGGTAGCACTCGCCGCACCCCTTGCCTGACTTGAAGAGGGAAGGGTTCCCCGCTGCGATCATGGACGAGAAAGGGGCCGTCCCCACTGCAGTCCCATATCCGCACGCACCACCTTTGTAGTAATAGCAGGGGTCACCAAACAAACACTACGTTAGTGTTAGGAACATGAAAGTTTTTTATTTTATTTCATACACCACCGTCAGTTACTTAATAATTGTCGAGTGAGTTAGGGTATGTTTGATTTGCAAGGAAAAAATACGTGAATTTTTTTTAATTTTATGTAATTATTTTTCTAGGAAAAATATTTCATAGAATTTTAAATTTTTTAATGAAAAATTTAATTTGGATATTTGATTGTCATTATTTTTCACAAAAATAGTTATTTTTTATGAAAAAATATTTTTTTATTAGTTGGACAAGTTTTATTTTCCACCATTTTAGAAAAAATATAAAAAATGATAGTTTTTTGGAAAATAATTCTATGAAAACTACAAGCTATCAAATACTAAAATCGATGAAAAATTGTCATAAAAATATTTTCCATGAAAAAAAAAGTCCAATCAAACACAACCTTACTTTTCGTGACTTGTATTATGCACGTGAAGTTAGTTGTTAGTGGGAGTGTGGAACACAAAACAAATATTAGCACATCTATGCTGAATTTTGGAATTGTTCGTGGTGTATGAAATATAAACAAAATGCTATGGAGACACTTTTTTTGACGCACTCTGTAGCCACACATGTGTCAGTGCTTTATTTGACTTTTTCTTACCTTCTTTTAAAATATTTTTGACATTTATCTAATAATGTACTGTCACATCAGTGTGGCTATGTAGTATGTAAAAAAAAATTGGATGAATGCATTATATGTGTACCATCGCTGCCGAAGCCGTCGGGGCTTCCGTACCACGTGGCTCCGGCAGGAGACCAATCGGCCGACGAGAGGAGGAGAAGTTCAAGAGCTTGGGATTGAAACAAGTAGCTTGATCGACTAGGAAAGAAAGGCTTGGAAAGCAAAGAGAAGGATGATGGAGGAGGAAGCCATTGTTGACAAAGACCTGAGCTTGCTAGGAGTGTAGTAAGAGGAAATTGAATGGAGTTAAAGAGACGGAATGGCGAGGGCTATTTATATTGGTTTGGGTCCGTTGATTGTGGCCGGTGGCAGTTGAATTAGTTATGTGGGACAAACCAATTAACGGCTGATCGGACGGCTGGAGTTTGAATCCTTGACTCTGGTGGCCAACATTCAACAAGCGCCCTAAATTTGGGCTAATTTTGGGGGTTTCGTCTGTATTATTCATTAAACATTCATTAATTGGCTCCATAAGCAACGACATGTGATCCGTTTGAAAGGGAGTGGGCGATAAATTTTTCTATATACTCCAATTTAGTGTCAGACATTATCACTCACAAATGTCAATTGTGTAAGTTGCAACGGATTTAGTGACTCACATGCAAAAGTTGATATAGTCTCGAGTCACCGGCGTAATTTCAGATGAGTTTCGGTGCTTACTAACACGGGGTATTCTTATTTGTACACAGGAGACGGCGGCGCTCTACCTCAGTCAAGGAGGGAAGGACAATTGGTTGGGTAGGAGAGAGCATTCTCTTTACTATTTTATTTACCAGTTTATATACCTCCAAAAATTTTATTCTTCCATGTTTCTCTGGCACGTAGCACTTCCTTATTGGCTGAAAAAAAATAGAGGTTGAGGAAAGACATGGGTGCGAGTAAAACTTTGAAACAGAGGGCTGTATCTTTGTATGACAAGTGGGCCCCTTTTATATATTAATGCTTACACATTTTACGAAGAGAGAGGGAGCCCACTTGTCATACAAGGGCTGTATCAAATTTAGATACAGCCCTCTATATCAAAGTTTTCTCCACATGGGTACATAGATATTTTTCCTTTATTTATTTTATTAGGTAAGTTAATTTTGTAAGAAGAAGGTAGACACGAGTCCATACAACACTAGAACGGTGAGTAGTTTTTGTTCGTATTATTGTCGCAAGGGAATCGAACCAAGCAGGGGCAGATTTACATAGGGTCCGACGGGGGCCACGGCCTCCCCAAATTTTTTAAAGAATGTTGATTATTATTGTAAACTTTTTAAATGTTTCCAATATATATTAGTTTGACCCTCAAATGTACATAGAATAAGCTAGCTCAAATGGTAATGCTTTGGGCATTCAATTCATAGCTTACAGGTTCAATTCTCACCTCTCACACATTATTAAATATTTTACATATTTTAGAAATCTTTTATTTATAATGTTTGCTTCCTTTTTTTTTGTAACAATTTGAAAATATTTTTTTTTGCTCATTCTTTTTGAGTTTTAGTATATTTTTGCTATTGAAGTCTAATTAACATGACAACTTTAAGGATTTCTATATGTAGTAGCACGACACTTCCATTTTAATCCTGCCTTTGCCCCTGGAACCAAGGAGTAATTCTCTCTTTAATTTTGTTTATTTGTGTTGTGGTTGCTGGATATGGACTGCGGATTACTGTGGTTCCACCGAGGAATGATTTTCGCACCAAGTCATTTCTAATCATCCGCGGATTTATATTCTACTGCGGGATCCTGGTCTTCCGCATGCACGATTCTGACGTAATTATGTTATGGGATTAGTGGATGGTTACGGGATGTAGGTTATAAAAGCAGACTTTTGTTCTTCATCTTTACGTTACTCAAAAATATGAAAGAGAAGACAGAACTCGATAAACCCACTTGCTTCATTTTTTTTTTAATCTCTATCCATCTTTTTTATTCGACAAGAATAATTGATCGATCTTTGGATTCACCACCGGGTGCATTGTGCTACAGGTCGCATTTTGTTGCTGGTCATATGAATTCGTTGTTTGTACATCTTTTTGTTGCACTGACAGTGGGAGCAAAATTTATTCTATTGCAGGACCAAACATCATCATCTTACTTGATACACATTGCACTAGCTAGGATTATCACAATACTTAATTACTAAATATCTATTCTACTATATAGTGCCAAAAGTAGGTTTCACTGCAAAAAAAAAATTTCTTCTTCCAAGAACACCCTTTATTGTATTTACTAATTAAAAAGATTAATTAAATTAATATGTGATATCTAGATAAATATAAAAGTTGTCCTTTGATATTCCTAATTATAACTTCTCTGAAATGCACCTAAAAATACGGTATTGAAAAATGGACATTCTTTAGTATCTTTCATCCATTGAAAAATGAATAAAATTTTGACTATAAGTATCATTTAATCTTATAATAATAAATACATGCAACGTACGTGGATATATGCTAGAGTAAGTAACCAGTTAGCCTACGGATTCTAATGGATCCATAAAAATCAAAATCCAAGCCCTCAGCTCAAAGCCATAAGCTTTGGGCTGGCTCAGGTTGTGGGTTGTACAAGTCGGATTTGGGTCAATCGGCTTTCATTCTGAAAACAATTCGACCAGCCCTTTGATAAAGCCCATTCCTGGAAAATAACATTCACAGACTGACCCTCATAGTTAGCAAATTCAATTATGAGTTAGGCAAAAAATATGCCTTCGGTTTAAGAATTAGGAATTTAGAAAACAAATTCATGCAAATATCTCTGCTAATATAATTCGGCTTTTAAAAAACTTTTCTAATTAATATTAATAAAATTTATCGAGTGACCCTTATGGTTATCGGAAGAAATATAAGAGCCTGATAGGGTGGCGAAAAATCAGTGAATCAAACCACCGGGACGTATTATTCATTTATTTATAAAAATGGTGAAAATTGGAAACAACATGTCTAAAAGGTATACAATGCAGCATGCATAAAGTCTCGTGTGTAACGTCGGACATCTAAAAAACAGTCTCTCTTTCGACATAACCGAAAAACTTTTGTCATATATATCTATAACAAATTATAATTAAAATATAAACATATATAACAAATTCTTATTGAAATATATTAAATATAAAGTAAACACCCCCACTCCCAACTCCACACACACACACACAACAAATTCTTATTGAAATATATTAAAATATTTAAAGTAAACACCCCCACTCCCAACTCCACACACCACACACACAACACACACACAACACACACACAGCGTTTCTGGTACCACATTGAAGTCCTCGCCTCCTCAAAAAAAAAAACATAGATTGTGGAAGCGCAAAATGTATATATTTGTATTACCCGCCTGCAAAATGTATATTTGTATTACCCGCGATGAGTTTGGTACAAATCGTTGTGATGCATTGGGATATTTTTAGTAAGTGTCATATTCTAAATATATAAACTAGCATTTACTGTCATTATTTTAAAAAACTAAAAGATATTCTTGTTTATCTGTACAAAAATGAGAGCATTTCTTAGTTTTTTTAAATATATATATATATATATATATATATATATATATATATAATATATTTTTTTTTTTTTGAAGCAATGGATAATTGTGGTGAACTCGTCTCCACTGGTGCTCAAACTCCTGACCACTTGGGCCGCATGCGGAGACGAGTGGTTAAGAGAGATGCATGCGGCCCAAGTGGTCAGGAGTTTGAGCACCAGTGGAGACGAGTTCACCACATTTATCCATTGCTTCACAAAATATATATATATATATATATATATATATTATATATAAATTATTTTTGGAATCGCTCCCACTAGGATTCGAACTCCTGACCACTCGGACCGCATGCATCTCTCTTAACCACTAGGCTAGAGGTCATTTGCTATATATATATATATATAATATTATATATTGAATGAAATATTTGCTAAAATATTCCTTAAATATTACAGGTTAGCCCAATTGATCAACTAGGTCCGACCCAACCAGCCCACGGGTATTTCAATCCTCCAGTGCTGGGTTGAGATATTAAGGCTTAAAAAAATTCATTTCGAACAAAAACCTCCTCCCTAGTTACCCATTTATTTTAGAAGGTCACCAGTGGAGTTCCACCATATTGATTTGGAAAGTGCTAAATTTACTACCAAAAGTTTACAACTTTCTTGCAACTCACACCCACCCCTTGCTAACATGGTCTCATCCGGTTCCACTCAGTCTCAACCGGTCCCCCCTATCCCCCAATCAAAATATACCACGTAGCCGATTGTAAAGCTTACAACCAAACTTGGTTGTAAGATAGCATTTTCAGGTTTGGTTTATAGAGCAAAGACTCGTCTTGGAATTGTTCATCGGAAGCTATTTTTGGTCTCTCAATCTTTTCTTTTCTTTTTTTTCTTTATCGAAAATCGATATAACAATTACTAAATTATTTTATAGAGCAAGTTTAATTTTTGAAGTTCTTTTTAAAATCAGGTGAGAGGTGGTTTTCAACAATTATTTCTGTTTCTACTGCCATTTCTTAAAAAACCACCAAACCAAAATGAAGCATGTGATCATTTTGGAATCCTCCAACAGCAGCAACAACGAAAATTCGTATTTCCATGTTATATAAACTTACGTGCATTATATCGGTTGAAAAATTATCCTAACATAATAAAATAAAAATATTTTACGATTTATTTGTGAAACAATTATTTCAGTTCTTTCTCTCTCCCACCCCCATGCCATTGTCAATGGCACTAGACATATCCATGTGGCCTCGTCCATCTCCTGCTGCCATCATCATGGGCGGAGCTATGCAGAACACATTGTGGTCCTCCATCCGCACGGTGGACTCCAATGATTTCTAAAGCTTGAATGCAATTGTTGTAAATCATGCTAAATTCGAGTGACGTTTTGGTCAGAGAAAAAAAAAAAACATAAAAATAATCATTTCTTCTATTTATTTATGATAAAAGTTAGAACACAGTGGCTCTAAAATACACAAAAAAGAAGAAAAAAATCACTCAAGTATTATGCGGGACCATAATTATTTCTTTCTTTCAAATTACTCTTAATTCTGTCTCCACATTCTAGGGCTGTGTTTGGTAAAAGAAAAAAGTGAGAGGAAGTAAAATGGAGAAGAAAAAAGTGAAAGGAATGATTCATTTATATTGTTTGATATGGAAGGAAAGTGGAGGGGAGAAAAAGTGGAGGAATTGTTTTTCTTTCATAACCTTAATAAATCAAATCAGTCCAAAAGTGGAAGGAAAAGTTAAAAAAAAAAGTAGAGATTATATTAATGGAAAAATTTATGAAATGTCCAAAAATTGTAAAAATTTTATGAAAAATCCACCGCAAAATAACATTTCATCGCGTGCCTAGTATTAACAAAAAATATATAAGAGGGTTCTGAATGACCTTTTTGTCCTTCTAATTTATTGAAAATACCCCTGAACCCTACTCTTAAAAAAAAAATGTTCCGATACTTTCTCTTCTTCCATACGCCGCTCAGTTTCGAATCTAGGTTTTCTCCTCCAAAATCTTCAAACCTTCCTTCAAAAACTCGTCGAAAATTTTTGGAAAGGCCGACAAACGGTAAAACTGTTAAAACGGGGGTCCAAACATCATTTTTTTTTTCGATTCTAAAATTTTGGAAGGTCGACTAATGAAGAAACGGTTAATCTCCGGCTCCTCGAAAATACGCTCCTTTTGCGACAAGCTGGACCTCGTTTCGACCTCCCAGTCAAAAGTTATGTCCCTTCAAAGTTTCAACTGGACATAAAATACAATATCACGAAGAAGGCCATTCTTCATGCTAAAACCACGGAGAATGACCATTTCTTGTTAAATTGACAAAGAATAGCCATTCTCCGTGTTAAAATGACGGAGAATGGTCTTTCTCTGTCAATTTAACAAGGAGAATGGCTATTCTCCGTCATTTTAACACGGAGAATGGCCATTCCTTGTTAAAATGACGGAGAATGGCTATTCTTAGTCATTTTTATCACAGAGTCATTCTCCATGGTTTTAACACGGAGAATGACAATTTTCCGTCATTTTAACACGGAGAATGACCATTCTTCGTCAATTTGACACGGAGAATGGTCATTCTTATCCGTCATTTTAACACGGAGAATGACCATTCTCCGTGTTAAAATAATGAAGAATGGTCATTCTCCGTCAATATAACAAGGAGAATGGCTATTCTCCGTCATTTTAACACGGAGAATGGCCATTCTCCGTGTTAGAATGACGGAGAATGGCCATTGGTCATTCTCCTTGTTAAATTGACAAAGAATAGCCATTTTTTGGGTCAAAATTGACAAAGAATGGCAATTCTCCGTCAATTTAACAAGAAGAATGGTCATTTTCCGTCATTTTAACACGAACAATGACCATTCTCCGTGTTAAAATGACGGAGAATAGCCATTCTCAGTCATTTTATCACGGAGCCATTCTCCGTCATTTTAACACAGAGAATGCCACGGAGAATGGTCACTCTTTGTCAATTTGACACGAAGAATGACCATTCTCCATCATTTTGACATGGATAAGACCATTCTCCGTAATTTTAACACGGAGAATGATGGAGAACAGTCGACAAATATAAAACCTAATTATTTATTTTTTTTGTGGAAAAAAATTATCAGGAACAAAAATTCAAGAGTTTTGTTTTTTCTTTCAAAACGATGCTAACACTTATGGAAAAGAAGAAGAAGATCTTCTCTCCACAATTGACCTAATTGTCGAAAAACTTTAAATCTCTCCACAATGATGATGATGAATGAGCGATGATCGGAGTTCGACTGAAGAAAAGCACAGTGAACTACGAACGATCTTTGCGATCTCTGCTGAATATGAGAGCAATGAAATTCAGATCTCTCGTGAAGAAGAAGAAAGAAAATCGTAATCCAAATCTGAGTTTGTGTGAAGGGTAGTCATGGTATTATAAAGATGGCAATTTTGTAAACACAGAGCATCTAAAGGAAATCTTAGAATATTTAACGTGAAAATATAATTCTGGACATTTCATAAAACTCATCCTGCGGGTGAGTTTTTCATACAAACCAACCCCGAAATTGGGTTTCTCAGCAATTTCCAGTATATTAATTAACAATTATCCCCCCATATGAATTGTATTATTTAAAAAATTAATAATGAAATCAAATGATAAATGTGTATTGTAATTGATGATAGAATAGGTAAAACTGGAAATTGCTGTGAAATCCAATTTCGGGGTTGGGCTTTATGAAAAACCCACCCGCAGGGTGGGTTTTATGAAATGCCCAGAATTATATATTTAGGTTAAATATTATAAGATTCCATTTAGATGCTCTATTGTCGTTTGTATAGTTCCAAAAATACCCCTTCGCGCAAATTTGGTCATATATTTATGATTCTGATTTCACAAACTCAGATTTGGATTGCGATTTTATTATTCTTCTTCTTTACGAGAGATCTGAATTCTATTGTTCTCATCTTCAGCAGAGATCAAATATCGTTCGTTGTTCAGTGTAATTTTCTTCAGTCGAACTTCGCTCATCATCATCATCATCATCATCTTCTTCTTCGTGGAGTGATTTGAAGTTTTTCGGCGATTAGGTCAATTGTGGAGAGATCATCTTTTTTTCTTTTTATAGATCTTAAAACAAGGTGAGAGTTTAGATATGTAGAAATTCATACATCATCTTCGTCCAGTCGTAAATTTTTTGCTGAATTTGAATTTGTTATGAAGATTATTAACTGAGTAACGATTATAGAGAATGACCATTCTCCGTTAGAATTGGCCGGAGAATGACCTTTTTCATTCAGAATGATCATTCTCCGTCAGTTTTAGACGAAGAATGTCAAAAATATGTGTTGTCCTATTTTGTGATCTTTTCTGTTTTTATGTTATCAGGGGGGAATGGATTCAAGCTGTTTTTAATCTTTGTTTCAAGAGAGACATAGTTTCCTGCCGTGTCACACATGAAAGTACCGTGAAATTTTTAAAGCATCAAGTGCGTGATTGATGGACTTCTTTGGATCCACTTTCATTTCGTTTCAAGTTTTTACATTCTGATGGGACTGAACTGTATGTTGACAGTGATTTTGGCTTCGGTCCTTGGTTGGGGGTTTCAATGCTACCCATGACGTGAGCTTTGATCTATTTGTGGAGCAAGTATACCCTCCATGTTCTTCATCGACATCTTTTACTTGTCAAAGCATTCCTATGGGACCTTCGTCTTCCTCTTCTAGTTCCTTGAGTAGTAGATGTTCTCCTACTGTAAAGGATAAACGAGTAGGAGAATTTTATGATGGCTCAATTGAGACAGAAAAGAAGAAGAAATCGGATATATGGCCTGGATCAATTACAGGCATTGGTCAGATTTTCCTAAATAGTATTGAAGAAGTTAGGCACGCTGTTAGGAAGGTATGTTTTGAATCTCGTCAACCATTTCATATTCTAAAATCTGAGCCGGGGAGGTACACCGTTTGCTGCAAGAATTACAAGACCTATGCTTGTTTGTGGAGCTTCCATGCTATATCCATTTCGAAAGATAATTAAAATTTTGAGGTGAAGAGGTATGTGGAGAACACAATTGTGGAGCTGGCTATATGGATAAAGGTAATATAGTTGTTCCAGCAAAGTTTGTGAAAAGTTTTGTTAGTGACATTGTTCGGATGGATCCTAAAAAGTCGACAAAATCAGTTGTTGATGAATTCAAGGTTGACTACGGTTTATCTCTTACCTACGGGCAGGCATACCATGGCATTAGGTTGGTGCACCAAGAAATGTATGAAGATGATGTTAGAGCTTACAGCGACTTTGTTGGTATGTCGAAAAGGTAAAGGAAACCAATATTGGTTCCGTTATCGACTTTCAGAAAGATGATACGTCAATGAGGTTTCAGCGGCTTTTTCTTTCATATGGGGCTTGTGTCGAAGGCTTTCAATATTGTCGCCCAATGCTATATTGGATGCGACTTTTCTTACAGGGAGGTTTAGAGGGTGTTTGATGTCTGTGTAACGCCCCAGTCCCAAAATATAGGACCAAGTACGTAAACATGCCAGCTGTATTCATACGAAATACGTAGGTCTCGTAAGAATACATAAGCTGTAAAATGCAGTATTCCAAGACAAACTAATCTCATCCACAATAATAATATAAATATCAACTCGAATATTTATGATACAATCGTTGGCCGGAGACAAAGTCCACTACCAACTATCACAATGAAAGAAATGTACATGAATCGAAAAATGGAAAGACGAACCAAGCACAATCGTCTTCAAAAGAATGGAGAAGACCACGGCCTTGACTAGGATACCTGCAGAAAACATGAACACACACCTGGAGGAAAAACCAGGTCCTCAGAGGGACGTAACAAGATACATAAAAAAAACAATATCATGATGAACTGTAAATGATACATGATAAAGAAAAGACCACCTGCTCTAACACAATGGAACCTAACCATCTAGGTGTAATGCAAGTCGAAAACTATACTGGAACGTATAAGTGGGTAGGAATAAAGCATAGCATCCACTAGAGGCTTTCGCATGAACTAGTATACGTCTCTGACCGTATCTGACGACGAGGTCAGGGCCGTGCAATGGATATATCCCCTAGTTCATACTTTGCATCGCTAGCATACCTCCTGACTTATCTGACGACGAGGTCAGGGCCGTGCAATGGATATATCCTCTAGCGACACACCCATAACAGGGAAACCATGAACCCATAACCGGGCAATCTAGAAGGCTGTGGGATAGCTCATACGTCCCAGTAGTTTTCTCCGCCCATGTATCACAAGTCATATCCATGTCTTGGCGATCCATACCTCTATGCAAGTCGCTATCTAGACTCCGCTAATCCAAATGAACCGACACACGAGCCGCCCGTATCGGTAGCAAGTCGAATACGTAGGTTCGTGCCGACTCTATGATCCTCACTCATGTGTAGTGTATGGGACGTGTCAACAAGTCAAGGAAGTTATGAAACATAACTTCAACACACCGGGAAAGTCCGCTACCACATATGGTCCACACACACACACACGCACACACACAAACATCGATACATATCGATGACACCCAAGTCATACTTGGACATACTCTTACTAATGTAAAAAAAAACACTAGCAACATAAAATATCATGAATCAAATGTAAGTACAAGATTGCAAGGTATCTTGCCTGTTGAGTCGCCTGGTGAGCTGCTTGGTGTGGTACAATAAAGGTGGCACAATATCGACTTCGGTGCAACAACGATGCAAGATGGCCTCTGATGATGGCAAGGACTGGTCTATTGGGTCCAAGGTGAGGGTCAGACTAGTTTAGGTCGACATAGAGTAAGAATTGGCAAGGGAGTGTGTATAGTGCGATTGGACAGGATGGTAATCGAAAGAATTTAATGAGTATTTATATTATGATTTTTAGAAAACAATCTATAATACTCGAAAATAATTTTTACGCAAATACTTGTAAATATTATGTATATATATATATAATTTGAAGACTATATTATTACTATTTAATATAGTTAGATAGATATTTTCATACCTAAAAAATATGATAAGAATTACGAAATAATATATTAATATCTTCAGGTTTTCGAAATCCATGCATGTAGGGCCAAACCCATTTGTATCTATAATCTCAAAAGAACAACAAATAAAATATTTAGACAACAAGCCCAAATATATTTTCAAAACATTTGATCACCTTTTTAAAGCTTAAAATAGTAATATTTCAAATAATATAATAATAATAATAATAATATAATAATAATAATAATAGCCAATAGAAAATAATAATAATAATAATAAATAATAATATAATAATAATAATAATAATAATAATAATAATAATAATAATAGAAAATAATAATATAATATAGTAAAAATTATTAAACAAAATGGAACAAATGTTACAAATAACACCTACTTATACAAACAAATAAATAATGTATATTTCTGAAGATGATCCTATACTAATGGGTAGTTACAGTAGTAATAAAAGAAAATAAAAACTAAAACTTAACTCTGCTCCCTTTCGAATCTTGTGCAAAAGAAGAAAGGGAAAGAGGGAAAGAGGAGGAGGAGATTGGACGGATCGGGGTGGAGCCGAGCGAGCGGGAGGAGAGAGAGAGGCGGGAGGGAAGTGAGGAAGATGGGGAAATCGAGAGGGAGTGGGGGCGAGCCGGAGGGAGATCGGAGAGAAAAAGGGGGGTTCCGGCGGGGCTTACGGAGGAGAAGGGGAGGAGCGGGCCTCGGCGTCGGCGCACACGGTGGGGATGGCGCAGGCGGTTCGCCGTGGTTGCGGAGGACGAGGCAGAGGAGAGGCCGGCGAGCTCGTCGCTGCTCCGGCGCAGTGGAGCGGCGGATGGGCGACGGTCGGGGCTTGCTCGGCGGAGGGTTTTCGGATCTGGCGGAGAGAAGTGGGGGAGACGCGGCTACGGGCGGGAGCGCGCACACGGCGGCGCGGATCCGCGGCCAGCGCCGGAGGTAGACGGCTAGGGCTTGCCACCGCCGAGAGGGACGGGTCGATGTCTATGCGGCGGCTCGCCGGGGCGGCACGCGGTCGGGCGCCGCAGACGCCGGATGGCTGGGGGTAGTGAAGCGGTCGCGGGGAGCACAGCCGGCGGACCTAGGATCGCGGCCACGGCAAGGTAAGAGGTGGTGGTGGTGTTGTTTGTTTGCTTCTTTATTTTGATGGTGGTGGTAGAGGTTACGCCATGGTGGCGGGTGGTGGAATTGATGGTTCTGGTAACGTTGGTGCTGGTTCTGGTGTCGTTGGTGATAGGCGATGGTGGGGAATGAGAGTGGTGACGACGGGTTGGTCGGACTGCCGCGGCGGTGGTCCGGGGTCAGGTTGTGGCGAGGGATGAGGCAGAGGTAGGACAGGGGTCGGGGAGGAGAAAGTTGGGTAGATGGTGGTGTCGAGGGTGGTTGGAGTCTGTACGGGACGGATCGGTGTCCGAGATTGTCGGACACGGTGAGGATAATTGTATTTGTACTAATATGGATATAGTGGATGGGACGGGGGCACGGACATGATGCACGTGTTCTAGTTGTGATGGTGGAAAAATAGAAATTGATGGATGAGTACCTGCCTATTTATAGGATGTGGGAATTCCCATTTGGATAGGATTAGAATTAGTTTAAAACCCCCAATAGATAAATACCATTATTAGTTTAAATAATTTAAACCAATCAAATCCAAATTCAAATCGAAATTTAATTTAAACATAATTAAATCCATCATTTAGTTTAGATTCAAATAAGAAAATTTAAATTTCAATGTTAATATTAATTAAATCAATGCACGAAATCAAATCAAGATTTAAATTGCTACTATAAATTCAAAATATATTTTACAAAATACTAATAATATTTTGAAAATAATAAAAAAATTTAAAATTTTTTTGAATAATAAAATATTAATATAATAATTTCGAAAATTATAATATATATTATGTATTAATAGGAAAAATTTCAAACTATATTTTTACTAACTTGGATAGAAATTTTGAAAGTAAACATTAAATCTTTAAATTACCTTCTTGCCAAATTACTTTTAAAAAATAATTAGTATATATCTTATTTTGAAACCATCATTGATAATAAAATCGAAAAAAGAATATTTTCTAAAATATGTATTGCACATATTCGCACTCGACGAGAAATACGAAAAACGTAAATTCGCGTGTGACGTATAATACAACTATGCGACGTAAAATACAAAAATTTAAACCAGTACCAAATTTAATAAAATAAAAAAAGTAGAAATTTAGGGGTTTTACAGTCTGCTACAGCGAAGAATGGTAACCAACAGTTCTACCCTATTGCCTACGGTATAGTCTCGGGCGAAGATGGTGACAATTGGGAATGGTTCCTTAAAAATCTCAAGAATGTTGTTGGATGTAGTAGGCGTATCATTTTTCTTTCAGATCAAGGCACCGATTTAGTTTCTGAAGTTCCCAAAGTGTTCCCTACTGCTTACCATATCTATTGCTATTATCACATGAAGAATAACATACCACTGAAGGAGAAAGGAAATGAAAGAGTGTATCCGCATGTACTTGAAGCTTGGAGGCAAGCAATATATGCTCTAACTCCAGGTGTGTAAATGAGACAGATATATGCAGCTTTTCTATACATTTTTCTTTATTTTAACAAGTAGAATGAACATTCTCCGTGTAAATAACACGGAGAATGTCATTCTCCGTGTCGATTTAAAACGGAGAATGACATTCTCTGTTTTAAATTATACACAGAATGTCATTCTCCGTGTCATTTAGAACGGAGAATGTCATTCTCCGTTATTTAGAATAGAGAATACAATCCTCATGCGTTCTAACAATGGGAATGACTATTCTCCGTGTTATTCTCCGTTTAAAAATACACGGAGAATGACATTCTCCGTGTTAAATTAAACATAGGATGGTCCCTTTTTTATGTGCTTGTTCCTTGATTTCCATCTTTCTTAATTAGTCTTTTTTCCCTGTATAAAGGTGGGTATAAACAAGCAATTAAGAAGATTTATGATCTGAATTGTGGTCATGTTGTGAAATGGATGGATAAACAAAAGCCTGAAAATTGGCCAAATGCATTCTTCCCGGGATGTAGATACGGCAAGATTTCTTCTAGTTGTGCAGAGTCATTCAATTCATGGATAAAGGCTGAGAAGAAAATGCCTATTTCAGCACTTGTAAATGTCATCCGAGTGAAGATGATGAAGATGATCTCGGATCGCCACAAGGATGCAAGTGATTTCAATAACATATTGACTCCATACGCCGAGAATATGCTGAAGCAGCTTACAGATGATGACATGTCTTATATGGTATATCGTTCTGGTGATTTCGAGTTTGAGGTGATGGCAGATACTTCCTCCCACTTGGTGAATCTTCTTGATTGGCATTGTAGTTGTCGTAGATGGAAGGTATATGGATTCCCATACAGCCATGCAATCCAATGCATCAGATTTGGTTCAGGCAAATTTGTTTACGATTTTGTGGAGCAGTATTGGACATCAAATTTCTACCATAAGCTATATTCATGTGCTATTCGTCCAGTTCCAGATTTTGGAAAATAGTTTGAAAATAATTCAACTGATTTGGTCCTACCCCCTGTTCCGAAACGGGGTCCCGGCCGACCAAAGGTGGACCGTTATAAGAGCAATTATAAAAACAAGGGAAAAGAGAAGAGGAAGGTTAGGTGCCATAATTGTCTTGAATTAGGTAATCACAATCACAGCACTTTTCCTCTCCCCCCACGTGCCTCTACGGTGGTCGAGGAGGCAGTGCCCCCTCGTTAATACATATACATATATTCTTCATTTTATATAACTTTTTTTTCATACATTTCTTACAATTTTGATATCAATGGTGCTATTTTGAAGTCTGTTATATCTAATGTTTCACAGTTTTTGAATGCATAATGACCATTCTCCGTCATTTTTAGACGGAGAATGACATTCTCCGTTTCAAATTACACGGAGAATAGCATTCTCATTTTTCTAACAATGAGAAATCATTCTGTGTGTTAGGTGACACAGATAATGCCATTCTCCGTATTAATTCACACGGAGAATGACATTCTCCGTGTCGATTTAAAACGGAGAATGACATTTAAAATAAATAATGACATTCTCCGTGTGGATTTAAAAGAAAAATGTCATTCTACGTGTAGATTTAAAACATTATGTACGACCATAGACATATTTCGGGGAGAATGAAGCATGAAAACATAAAAAGCGTCAAATGTTAAGACAGTTACATAACAAAACTCAAATGACCAGGATTTAATAAAGTCCAATTTTTTATTTCATAATTGAAAGGAGGACAGACACTACAGACATAGGCGCTATAGGCCATTATGTAAAAAGACTCTTTTGCATCACATCACTTTTTCTTCCCGTCCTCAGTCTGATGCGAGGCAGCGCTCAGTCCCTCCATGTTATGGATTCCCGAACTATGCATTAAACGAAGGAATTCTTCCTTGCGTTCTAAGGCGCCATGCTCTTCGGAAGAAGACGACGGCCCACCTCCGAAATGAGCGAAGACTGTTGGGGTCAGGCCAAAACAGTCGAGGAAGTTCTCCGCCCTCAGGGACGGGTCAGCTTCCAGCAAAAACTTCGCAGGTGCAGAGTGTAACTTCTCATCAGAAGCTTTGCCGTTGTCACTGTTGTTCGCCCCCTTTTTTATGTTTGATGCCATGAGAATGAATAAAGACGAAGGTGGAACTTCATGTTATATATACAACAGATGTTAGTCCCCGCCAACTCTTCATCTTCTCAATGAATAGGTGTGTATCACTTAACGAGGAAGAAAGTAAAAAAGACATTTTGAAAAAGAGCACCCCATAAATAGGTTCATCGTTGGAAATGAACCGAGTATTTAATCCTTATGATGTGAAGTTTAACACGGAGAATGACCAGTGTAAATCGACACAGAGAATGTGCATTCTCCTTTATATTTAACACAGAATGACATTCTCTGTATATTATAAAACGGAGAATGACATTCTGTGTGTTAGATGACACACAGAATGTCATTCTCCGTGTCACATAACACGGAGAATGACATTCTTTGTGTTAGGTGACACAGATAATGCCATTCTCCGTTTTAGGTAAAACGGAGAATGACATTCTCCGTGTTAGGTGACACGGAGAATGACATTCTCCGTGTTAAGTGACACAAAGATTGTCATTCTCCGTGTTATGTGCCACGGAGAATGATATTCTGTGTTAGGTGACACAGATAATGCCATTCTCGGTTTTAGGTGACACGGAGAATGACATTCTCCGTGTTAGGTGACATGGAGAATGACATTCTGTGTGTTAGGTGACACACAGAATGTCATTCTCCGTGTTATATGACACAGAGAATGACATACTCCATGCCAGGTGACACGGAGAATGATATTCTGTGTGTTAGGTGACAAAAAGAATATCATTCTCCGTGTTATTTACCATGGAGAATGATATTCTCCGTTTCGAGTAACATGGAGAATGGAATTCTCATTCATTTTATACTGGAAAATCCATTCTCCGTTTTAACTTACATGAAGAATGAACATTCTCATGCGTTATAACACTGTAAATGCCATTCTCCGTTTAATTCAACACGGAGAATGACATTCTTCGTGTTGAATTAAACGGAGAATGGCATTATCATTTTAATTAAAACAGAAAATGTCATATTCTAATGTGTATTTTAATTTAACACGGAGAATGAACATTCTCATTTATACTGTGAATGTCATATTATCCGTGATTTTATTATAGAATGCACCGCAGATGTTACAAAGTATACAGACAGAGAAAATAAAATTGAAACAGAAATTATAGAAAGAAGTTCTTTTATTAATATGTGTTCAAAGGATCTATTACAGATTCAGAAAGACTCATACTGTCACTTTCCATTTCCAGAATACGTATTTTAAAATACATGTGCTGCTGGAATTATTTATTTGATATTTATCATATTGTTCTGTATTTAAATTCTTTTAATTTCTCGCTAATTTTTTTCTGCATTTTACTTTCTGCTTTGCTTTTGAGTTCGGCCCGAGTTGGTTTATTTTCTGGCCTTGGATGGTTCAACATGAACCCAACTCCCCACCTACCACCACTCCTTCATTTAAAGCCCCATTTCCTTCTCTCTCTTCATTACTTCACCATTACTCTTCTTCTTCCTCATAAACTCTTCCCCACATACCCAGCCGCATAGGCAAGTGCTAACTTGCTTCTCGATGGATCTTTATTTTTGTTGTTCCATTGTCTTCCTCTCAAGATTCTTAGATACTTTAGTATTTAATATTTACAATTTCCATGGTTCATTTCATGTAGATCTAAGTTTAATGTATTTTTGGATTTTTTGAGGTTTGATCTAGTAACTTTGTATTTTTTGAGATTTGATGGTTCCATGTCGTAGAGAATTTCGTTCTACCCCATTTTGACCTATGGAAGTCCAGATTTGGGCTTGGAATGAAGGATTTAGGGGGCTTGAAAGCAATGGCTTCCCATGGTTCTTCTTCTCAGAAAGTGGAGAAGAAG
Source organism: Iris pallida (assembly GCA_029216955.1). Lineage (NCBI taxonomy): Eukaryota > Viridiplantae > Streptophyta > Magnoliopsida > Asparagales > Iridaceae > Iris > Iris pallida. The sequence goes on along the minus strand of JANAVB010000227.1, from coordinate 101,066 downwards.
AACAGTGCTTGACCGCATGAGTTTTCATGCGGCAAGTCTCTCCTGGCCGCATGAGCAATCCTGGCCACATGAGCAATCCTGACCGCATGAGCAATCCTGGCCGCATGAGACTTTCCATTCCAGCCGCATGCGACTTTCCATTTCCAGTCGCATGAGACTTTGCATTTACAGCCGCATGAGACTTTCTATTTCCATCCGCATGAGACTTTCTATTTCCAGCCGCATAAGACTTTCCATTTTCAGTCGTATGAGACTTTTTATTTTTTTTCAGCCGCTTGAGACTTGATTTTCTGGCCGCATGAGACCCAATTTCTGAGCCGCATGAGACTCGATTTCCCAGGCCGCATAGATGGAGCCTGACTTGCCCAGCCGCATAGATTGGCATCCACCTATTGCTGTCCTTATTACCTTTTTGTTGTTTCTTGTCCCGAATTGACATTGATTGATATTGATTGTGACCTTGACTAATAATTCATCATGTGTTCCTAGTTGGAACTAAGAGACTGGCTAGTCGTCTTATTTAATTGAATGAATGAGACACGTTCATATGAACTATGAACTATTGCAATCGACTGACCGATCCCGAGTATTGGCATACAGACACGTGCAGGCTTCATTTATTTCCTACAAAAGCAGCATGTGTACTTTATGGTCAAGGCATGATTATTCCGTAGTTAATTTTGATTGTTGCATTACTCTATGTAAGACCTACAACTTAACCGCACGGGTATCGTTGTAGAGTTGTGCATACCGTACCCCGTACAAAAGTACTCATTCTGAATGACCATGATCAACGACATGAGATTTCACTTAACATAGAGGCTACTAAGTTAATAAAATAATGATTGCATGGAGAGAATGGATTCCCGAGTTCTTATATGGCAGCCCTCTTTGGGACTATTAGTGCCCGACAGGCCGGCTGGTTCCCACAGATACTGCAAATCTGCCACACGGGCAGGGAGCGGTATCTGCTTATATTTTGTATTGTATATTGATGACGGACGTCCTTCTGGGACTCGTCTAATTCATGATTGGCGTAATTGATTGATTGGATAGACTAGCCTTGTCTGTACATAGTAAGAACTGAGAAATCCTTATTGCATGATTCCAGGGTAACTTAGGACTCACAAGTAGCAAGCCGTAGTAGTTACATGGCCGTTTAAATTGATTTAGTTGTGTACTGTACCTACTCTGTTGACTACTGAGATGATCAGAATATCAGGACATGACGGGTCAACTTCTGTCCTTGTTTGGTTGGAAAGTTGGTTCGAAGTGTCATGATGTTATGTGAATCCCAGTAGCAAGCAGAGATCTATTTATCATATTCTCTTACTACTGGGTTTTGTTCCTCATATCGTGCTTCCTTGCGGTACTTGCTATTAAAGGTCTAACCTCTCTGGTTTTGCATGGCCAGATTTAGAGCCGGTTCCCGAGGACTCAGCTTACTTTCACCTCCAAGATGGTCAATACTAGAGGGATGATCGCAGGAGGACTCGAGTGGGTTCTTTACTTTCCCGCTCATTTTGTTATTTACTTTATACTTGCCGTTTGGCACCGACATGTTAGTCGGATTGTCTTGTAATTACATTTGCATAATTGTAACTAAAGTCAGGCTGCAGCTGATAAACAATTGTGTATACTTTGCTACATCATCTGGCTATATTTTGTAAAGCCAGACATCAAGAACATTTTGACTGAGTGTTTGGGATGCCTTACTGCTTTATCTTACATGTTCTCTATTTCTGTTTCTTGCTGAATGATTGAGACAATAGATGCAAAGTGACCATATTGAGACTTTCATGTAGTATGCACCCCCTTGTCTTTTAGACAGCATTGATCGTATTAGATGGTATTCATCTACCCGTAATACGTAGCTGGCTGAGTCATTCCCCCGCTCTCCAGTATTCTGGTTCTGGGGCGTGACAAGATTTTAGTGGTAGCCCATGCAGGTCGATTTCAGACTTGTGGGATGTTTTAATTTATAGGATGTCTCAATCACACATGTTCTCCCTTGATCTCATGATTCGTTGTTCTCAACCTTAGCTTGACGTTCCAATATCCTTCGACTTCATTGATCCTTCATGTCCGGTCGTTTGATTGCTCTCTTGTCCATTTCCTTAGGGGTACCTCGTTCGCATCTGTCAGAACTGGACAACAACAACAAGGGCAACACGGACAACATGACTATGTTGGTCAGCACCAAGGGCCAGTACTACCTCAAGAGACTATCCAATAAGAAGTGATAGTGGAACCAGTGGCTGGACCGCAGTATCCCGAGGTTCCGACACCGCCAATAGTTCCACCTACCCTTGTGGAAGTGGACACACCGGCCCTTCTGGAGATCATGAGAGGGATGATGGATACTCAGCAACATCAGATGTTAGCCCACCAGCGCATGCACGCTCAGTTGCAGGAGCATAACGTACTACTCAACCAAGGGTTAGAGACGGCTTTGGAGAGGGACGAGGCCAGATTCAGGAGCATCAACCAGATTTTGCAAGTACAACCCCTGCCGTTTCGAGGGCACGGAAGATGCCATCTCAGCAGATGCATGGCTTAAGGACATTGAGGCTATTTTGATAGTAGCTAAGATACCGACAGAAGAACGTGTAGATCAAGTGAAGTTGTTACTTCAGGATCTCGCACGTGATTGGTGGGAATCAGAGAGATCAGAGAAAGTAGGCATCAGACGTCCTGTTGTTTGGGACGATTTTACTGCAAGATTCAAGACGAAGTACTATGGAGTTGTGGCACAGTTTGAGTTACAACAGAAGTTTATCAGCCTCAAGCAGGCTGGCAAGATAGTAGATGCTTATGCAACGGAGTTCTGCAGATTGGGTAGGTTCGTCCCAGAGATTGTAGCAACGGAGAGCCAGAGGGCTATGAGGTTCCAGCAAGGGTTTTTGTGACGCCCCAGAACCAGAATACTGGAGAGCGGGGGCGTACATAGCCAGCTACGTATATTGAAATGGAATCCACCTCGCTATACGGTCACGGCTGTCTAGATATGAGGGTTTACTACAAGCCAACGGTCTCTTAAGGTCAAGCCTATTGTCTCAATCTCAAGCAAGTAATATAATTACAAGATGTTAGACCACCAAATATACAATAAAAGGCGTCCCAAATATTACATATTCAGCTGATCATGAAGCTAGTCATACAGCAAGAGTTAAGTCATACATGATCAACCCTAGGATTTGTTAATCATGTTACAGTCCGTAGGCAGACAGTAAGTAAAGATACATCGAGCTAACAGGTGATCGTGCTAAACGCCTCAAATGAATAATTTTACAATGTAGTGGGTGAAACAAAATGGAAAACCCACTCGTAGCCCGGGATCCTTCTAGTCGCCACTATCGGACTGGAGGTTCGGTAGATCCTCGAGTGCTGCTCCGAAATCTGGCCGCACAAAACCAGCTGGGTCAAACCCCAGAAAGAGCAAGTGCCACAAGGAGGCCACGAAATAAGAACAAAAGCCATCATATCAGAACAAAAGAAAATGGAAGAAAAGTATAAGTAACAAAGAGTACAACAGGACAATAAACGACTAGGGACATGGAACCATTCGAGAGCCAGATTACAACCCGTAAACCAAATAAGAACCGGGGTTGTAACCCTTCGCCTGAATAGCACTTGTCTCTAACCATTTATTATTAAGATAAGTAATCAATCATGTTCAGGGGTACCAAGTACAGGGACTTAGACGAGACTTGGACCAGGCTAGACACCATCCATTCACAAGCGGCCAAGCAAATACTACGGCTTACTACTTAACTAACTAGGGTTATCACAAGCCTAATTACTAACAAGATGCAAATGAGAAATTTCCAGTCCCAAGCCCTGCAGACTATGAAACGGGAAGACTATCAACATAGTCGTTCCAAGTAGAGTATAGCAACATTAAAAGATTATGGGGCCGATGGATCGCCAAGGCGACTCCCGCACGGGGAGTTGCATAATGTGTGAATGAAAGAATGAATGGATAAGTGGATGAAAACAAGAATGAAAGAATAAATACGTGAATGAATCAATGAACGAACAAACAAGTGAAAGAAAGAAAGAATGAATAAAAGATAAGAAGGGAAGGAATGGTTAGCGACAGGTATGACGGGCACGTGCAACGGGGCTCGCTACCCGCGCTGTACGGACGCCAACCTGGTCGATAACACATTATGGCTAAGGGTTAGCCTACGGCTCGAAGACAGCCGTTAAGTTAAATGACAAATAATATAAAATGGTCGTGGATAATCCCCTCGTATACGGGAGGTGGGAGATATAAGGGATTTCCAGCAGCACGGTCAAAGGGAGGACGTGGCCGGTCCGGACGGAAATCAAATGGCTTACGGGCTGCCTGGGTGTGGACTTGGCCATCCAGGGGACGTAAGTGCAGCAGTATTTTCAAGAGACTAACGGGGTGTGTGCCAGCCCGCACCCTACGTTAGTTGAGAAATACAACGGCTTGGATGTCCAAAATGGCTTATGATGCCAGCGACCGGTACATATAGATTTAAGTGGACTTTGCTGGTGGCAATCCACGTGCAAGTCCTTGCATTGAAATCAAAGTGGTCTAAGTTAATCTGAACAAAACGTCATCTGAACAGACATCGAATGTAAAACACAAATGATCAAAAGTACTTCGTGCAAGGAGTTAGAAAACGTGCCTACGACGTGCTGAACCCGAGGCAGGGACACGCCCTTGATATTGAAAATTCACATGAATCACGTTAAGTTGAAATATATAAATTGTTGACTAACTTGATTTACATTGAACAGGGAAGGCCGGACGGTAAGTATGGGTAAGTCATGCATGTATTTCCATGCGACACATGTATTCGACAACACGAGATAGGCTATGAAATGTGTCATAAAACTGATCCTAAGGCAAGATTAGAAAGACAATGAATGATAGAGATGCACAAAAGTGAATAGAACGTGTTTGGTAATGATAGCGTTGTGGGCGAGCTAGCCTCCCCACCAGTGCATAACAATGTACTGATAACCCCACAGTCTGCTTGCAGGAAGCAGGAAACGTCGGCGGGTGCGGAGCTTCCATCGAACGTGCTAAGGCGCGGAGCTAACTCTGGAGCCTTGGAGCGTTGCAAGGAGCTGAGGCACCATATACAGGACATAATATATCGGAACATCGCCATGAATCATTCCATGTTGTAAGCCACTTGGCACGCCTTTTATGTTACAGAGAGAGAGAGGAGAGAGCTTGAGCGATTTGTAATATCGGCCTAGCGCCGCTTGTAAACTTCTTGAAAATTAATAAAAGAGTTTGAATTCGCTTCAACTTGTGTTCATTTACTTTTTGCTGCAAATGGGAACACTCTGTGCGACTCTGTGGCCTAGCTCAAATCGGCCGTTTCTGGACTTGGCCTTGTACGGGTGCAACCTAGGCCCGTGCGGCATTACGCCTTAGCGAGGACGATCGCTCCTACGGGAGCGGGGCGTGACAGATTGGTATCAGAGCACGGCTTTACGTCCTTGGACTTTATTTCGATTCTCTCAGTTTTGAAAGCTCGATTTTGAAACAAAAGAAGTGTACGCTCTCTCTCGTTGTGCCTTGGGATGTTCCATACAATAAGTCTAATATTTTTAAAAGCTCGTACAAGTACTCGGTTGATGGGATCGATAGGCGAAGGCCTTTGTGCCACCACGACGGACTTGAGTTGGAAGGAACCGATGCTAAGAGTTAGCAAACGCAGTGCGTGCTTGAATGAGCTTACGCTGACAGCAAACGAGTACACGAGACCAAAGTATAGTTTAAATGGGATGGTTATGCATGCAGTCTTTTGGCTAAGTTGTGCAGAGTATCGCGCACCTAGACCTTCTGGTGCAAACGAGTTGCGAGTGAGATCGATTATCGCTCGAATGAGAATAATTAAGCATGCGAACTCGAATATAGTCCGCACGAGATAGCTATGCACACGACCTTTGGTTATGTTGTGTCGCGTGTTGCGTACCTCGACTTTTGGTGCAATCGAGTGCGAACGATATCAAGTACCGTTCGATCGGGAACGAAGCTACACTTAGAGGGTATATCGAGAGGAATGCTATCAAACTAACGCTTAGGCGGGCACGGAAGATTTATTGGATTTTTGAGGATTAATGCGAACGACTTAGTACGTCGAGGCGACGTGAGCATTATGCTAGAGATTCGTCGAACGAATCTGAAGGATGTCTTAGCGCATGACACGAACATGATTGAGGACTAGATCGTATGGCTTGAATCCGAGTGGTGTATGTGATAGGTTCAGAGAAGAATAAGAATGAGTGTCGACGACTAGTCGAGTGGCTCGAACCCTGAGTGGTGTATGGACGTCATAGAAATTGTTCGAGCGAGACTAAAGGATTTACGGATCGTACGAGTATGTCGGCAAGCGATGCGATCGCGCAAAGCCTTAGAACGTGTCACGCTTAGTTGGCCGTGACTTCAATAGTCCCGAACGAGATATCGCTGGACAACTTGTCATTGGGCAACGCAAGTTAGAAAATGGTTCAGAACGATGAATGAAAATGAATGGTCTTGATCGAAAAAACTTAGAGGATCGTGCGTACGATTTTGGATTGATTCAAATGAATTGTGACTTGAGTTTGAACAACGATCTTGAAACTAGCTTGAGGAATAGCAGTTGAACTTGATCTTGAATATTAAATGAAATTGTGGAATATCCAACTCGGACAACAACATCAACGCACGACTCAAAATCGGTTGCAAAGGAAGATCGTCAGGTTACGCATATCGTCGATGGTATTGAGGCGTATCAAAGATCGATATGCGATAACTCGGAGGTACTCTGACTCGGCGAATGACGATCGTGCAAATGTCATTGTTCCGTTGGATGCTATACTTGGGATGTTAAAAATGTGTCGAGGAAAAGATAGACTTGGCTCGAGGATTTTCTAGTTGAACGCATGACGGTCGGACTATCGAGTAGAGATCTCGACTTGGACGAAAATGAAATGTTTGGATTGCTTCGACGATAACCCCAACGTCGACATTCTTGTCTTATGCGAGCACAACTCCAGCCTCGCACATGCGTCATGCCGATTAGGACGATCACTCCGCGTGAGCGCTGGTATGGTGATTCATACAGCGGGGGTGATTGAACTAGCATGGAGTGGCAAATTGATTGCTTCGACTTGTGATTTGACGCGAAGGTAAACTCGAAAATAAATCAGTGTGTTTGATGATTGAACTTGAGGATTGAGTAGGTCCAATCCGCGTATCGAGAATGAGTTAGTCTAAACTCAAACAAGAGTTACGTCCCGATGAGAATGATTATTCCACGGGAGCGTTGCATGGTGATTCATGAACCACCGTGGATAATCGAACTCGCATGAGATTGGGATGCAATGTATTGTCGAGCTGGATGACCTCGTGATTGAATACATGAATTAGTTAGAATGGATATGTGAGGTATGTCGATTGGGTGATTTGAATGGATTCGAATATGCGCAACGAATACATTGATGCGAACAAATGGTTTGACCATAGGATTTGGGTAGAAACTCCCGTACAAGCGAACAAATGGTTTGACCATAGGATTTGGGGCAAGCGTTGTACAACGACCTCGCACGACGAGCCACGGACTTGACTTGTAACTATGACCTTGTGAGCTGACCTAGCGGATAGGCGGACGACCTTATGCCGAGTGATTGAACCTGTGCGATGGCATTTATAGTATCGTCTGGATGGACGATAGACTTGGGGAAACAAGACTTAGAGTAGGACGGGGAACTGGAAGTGTGCATGAACGACGATGAGATTAGCCCCAAACGAAGGAAATGATAGGGATGGATGATACGCAAGTAAAGTTGGGATAACAAATTGAATCATTGATTGGAAGACGTACTCGGTGATAGTACGATACTTGATCTTGAATTGGACGGAAATTACTTAGACTTGGTCGACCCCGCTAAGAAGAAATCGTATTGATTTCGTTGGCAAGAGCGCTTGAAGCGATTCGGGCCATCTCGATGACCGAGATAAACGATAGTGAGATGCACGTGAGTTCGGTTTTAAATCGAAGTTAGCAAAACGATCGACAAATCAAAACTATTATGAGTAGCTTGTCCGACTTCGCTAGTCGCTAAGCTTGGTTGAAATGTACGTATTCGGGGGACGCCTTGAATGCGTGCACGATCCAAACTCAGCGATATGATGAACTCGAATGCAGCTGCAAGTGGGTGTTGCGATGCGCATGAACGAGTAAGTGAGTTTGCCTCAGATTTTGCCTCTCGAGTTTGATAAATTACAACGCACCACGTGCGACCGTTTCAGTCCCATAATACGTCGAAATCGCAACCAAGTCGAAGAAACACTTGAATTGAATAAGTGCCATCAACTCTAAAATGAATGAAAAGTTATCCAATAAAATTGACCAAACGTATGCGACACGGAACTTGAAAAGGTACCGAGCATGGTTCGATGCCATCGAACGATAAAGCCATTCGATAAGGATTATCTAAGAAACGTGACGACACGAGTCAAGGATCGGTAGGATGACCTGCACTCAGGAAGTCTCGAGGACGAGACTTATTTTGAGTGGTGTATTATGTAATGACCCGCTCCGCCCTAGCGGAACGCCGATTCAAACGGCAAGTGCAACGACTCAAATGAGGCATCGACGCCGAAGAGTTGGCATCGACCTGAAGAAGAATCGATGCAAGACTTACATTGGCCCGTCAAGATGAATCCAGACTTAGACTTTCAAAGGCGCGTTCGGAGTATCACTCGGCCGATGCGAACATCGCTAAGGTGGGTGGCTCCGATGAACCCGTCTTTGCTTAGCCTAGACACATAATAATACAGACACTATCACGAGAATCGCTAGGCGATAACCCCGTGCATGCTAATAAAGGACTCAACGCACCTAGCTAAGGGAATAATCCTATCTTGTATGCTTGTATAGAATATGGAAAGGAACATAAAAAAATGTGAGAACTCTCGCACCGCGCTTCACGCTCGTGCTGAGGCACAGGCTTATATTCGAGTTTCCTTTGCGATGCAACAATGAATCGATTACAACAATGAAACGAAAAGACTATCAACATAGTCGTTCCAAGTAGAGTATAGCAACATTAAAAGATTATGGGGCCGATGGGTCGCCAAGGCGACTCCCGCACGGGGAGTTGCATAATGTGTGAATGAAAGAATGAATGGATAAGTGGATGAATGAACCAACGAATGAAAGAATAAAAACGTGAATGAATCAATGAACGAACAAACAAGTAAAAGAAAGAAAGAATGAATAAAAGATAAGAAGGAAAGGAATGGTTAGCGACAGGTATGACGGACACGTGCAACGGGGCTCGCTACCCGCGCTGTACGGACGCCAACCTGGTCGATAACGCATTATGGCTAAGGGTTAGCCTACGGCTCGGAGACAGTCGTTAAGTTAAATGACAAATAATACGAAATGGTCGTGGACAATCCCCTCGTATACGGGAGGTGGGAGATATAAGGGATTTCCAGCGGCACGGTCAAAGGAAGGACGTGGCCGGTCCGGACGAAAATCAAAATGGCTTACGGGCTGCTTGGGTGTGGACTTGGCCATCCAGGGACGTAAGTGCAGCAATATTTTTAAGAGACTAACGGGGTGTGTGCCAGCCCGCACCCTACGTTAGTTGAGAAATACAACGGTTTGGATGTCCAAAATGGCTTGTGATGCCAGCGACCGGTGCATATAGATTTAAGTGGGCTTTGCTGGTGGCAATCCACGTGCAAGTCCTTGCATTGAAATCAAAGTGGTCTAAGTTAATCTGAACAAAACGTCCTCTGAACAGACATCGAATTAATCCATGGTCACATGCTCCCACTTCCACTATGGAATCGGCAAGGACTGAAGAAGTCCAGCGGGCCTCTGATGTTCAGCTTTAACCTGCTGCAAACCAAACACCGAGAGACAAATCGGGCTATCTTCCTCTTCATACCATTCTACCAAAAATACTGACGTATATCTCTATACATCTTCGTACCACCGGGATGAATAGAATACTGTGAACTGTGAGCTTCTGCCATAACCTTCGTCTGATATCTCCACTGGGTACAAAGAGAGTGTCATGGCGAAGTGTACCATCTTCATGAATGCACAACTCTGGCCTTCTTCCTGCTCACACTCTGCTCTGAGTCGCTGAATCTTGGAATCTGTATTGTGCCATCCGGATCCTCTCAACTGCTGGACTGAACCTGTAGGTGGCCATCAACGCCACGTTGGTAGGAAGAACCACTTCAATTCCATATTCTGAAGATTGCAATAATCTTTTTGCGCCATTAGGAAGAAACTCCGGCTCTCCTGCTCAATACATGCTACACGTTGGCCTTCCCTGGGTAATAATGCAAATCCACATCGTAGTCCACCAGTAGCTCGAGCCATCTTCTCTGCCGTATGTTAAGGTCCTTCTGGGTAAAAACATACTTCAGGCTCTTGTGATCAGTAAATATTTCCACTCTATCTCCGTACAAGTAGTGCCGCCAGAGCTTAAGTGGAAACACTACTACTGCCAGTTCCAAGTCGTGGGTCGGGTAATTCTTTCATGATCACGAAGTTGACGTGAAGCATAAGATATTACCTTCCCATGCTGCATCAAGACACACCCAATCCTCTGCCTGAAGCGTCGCAATAAACTGTGAATCCTCCGGTCCCATCTGGAAGTGTGAGAATGGGAGCCGTTATCAAACTTTGCTTCAACTTCTCAAATAATTCCTAGCACTCTACTGTCCAAGCAAACTGCACATCCTTGCGGGTCAACTGGGTCATCGGCGCTGAAATCCTCGCAAAATCTGAAACGAATCGCCGGTAGTAGCCGGCCAATCCAAGGAAGCTGCGAACCTCTGCCGCTGAACTAGGTACTGGCCATGACTCGATAGCCACAATCTTCTGGGGATCCACTTCTACTCCTCATCGAGTAATGATGTGACCCAAGTATGAAATACGATCGAGCCAGAACTCGCATTTACTGAACTTGGCGTACAACTGATGCTCTCTAAGCGTCTGAAGGGCGATTCTGAGATGCTGCTCATGTTCTGCTTCGCTCTTGCTATAGACCAGGATGTCATCTAGGAATACGATCACGAACTGATCCAAGTAAGGCATGAAAATACGATTCATGAGGTCCATGAATACGGCTGGCGCATTGGTCGCTCCAAAGGGCATAACAAGGAACTCCCAATGCCCATACCTCGATCTAAATGCTGTCTTCGGGATGTCCTGCTTCCGACTTTGATCTGGTGGCCTGACCGCAAGTCTATCTTCGAGAACACTGAAACCCCCTTGAGTTGATCAAACAAGTCATCTATCCTCGGGAGAGGGTATCTGTTCTTGATTGTCACTGAGTTCAAGGTACGATAATCTACACATAACCTGGACGTACCATCCTTCTTTTTTACAAGAAGCATCGGGGCTCCCCAAGGTGATCCACTTGTACGAATGAATCCCTTGGTCCTGAGTTCTTCAATCATCTTGTACAAAATCTCCAACTCTGAAGGCGCCATCCTGTAGACTCGCTCTGATACTGGTGCTGTTCCGGGGATCAAGTCTATAGTGAACTCAATCTCCCGCTCTGGCGGCATCCCTGGAAGTTTCTCTGGGAAGACATCTGGAAACTCTTCAACTATTCGGGATAACTGCACTGCTGCTACTGCCATCCGCAATATTGGAGAATATGGTTCCACTGCGCCTCTGAAAATTAAAAACTCTGGCTCGCCTGGAATACTAAAGATAATCCTGCCAACATGGCAGTCTATCCTAGCATACTGGTTCCTCAACCAATCCATGCCTAAGACTACATCATAGTCTGTCATAGGGAACTCTATAAATCTAGCGGGGAACTCTCTACCGCTAACTACGATCCGACACGAGGAAAATACTCGATCTACTCCCACAAGACTATTACCAGTAAGTACATTGAGCCTTACTGATAATGACTCGGGCTCCAATCCTATCCGTGTCGCGAATCGTGCAGACATGAATGAATGCGATACACCAGAATCAAATAATACCGATGCTGGAGAGGAGTTGACGAGAATAGTACCTGCCACTACCTCACCTGGTACAACCTTTTTCTTCCATAGTCATCATTATTGCCTGACTTTGTCCTCTAGCTGCGGGTCCCCGCTGCTGGAAACCTCTCTGCCTACTCTGCACTGGAGCCTGGGTGTACTGCTGTTGGTTCTGCTGATAAAATGCCTGGACCTGAGGCAACAAGGGCCTCGGGTACTGCTGCTGCTGCATAGGTGCTGGTCCCTAACCGATGGACTGGTTAGGTTAGAAGAGGACGAACTACCCCTATTCGGACAGGCTTTTATCTTGTGATCTGTCGCTCCACAAGCCAGGCACAATCCCTGCGCCCTACGACAATCCGCCACTATATGGCCTGGCTTTCCGCAATATGAACATCCCATTGCGGAGGTCTGCTTCTGCTGCTGCGAGTACGTCGGGATTGAATGCTGAACCGACGTTACTGAGGCCGCCCGCCTCGGAGTTCCAATGGTCAAACCTCTTGCTGCCGGGGATGGAGCTGATGATTGGTGCATCTGGTTGTGGGATCGCTTCCTACCTCCGGTCCTATCCACGATCCTCTGGAAGGTGTACTCATGCCTCCTTGCTGCCCCCAATACTGCATCGAACGTCTGGTGCTCGAACTGCTCGACTGCCAACAAGATCTCCAAATACAGTCCCTGCTGGAACCGCTGGGCCCTATCAAACTCGGTCGCCACCAAGGTGGGGGCAAACCTACTGAGTCTAGAAAACTCAGATGCATAACCGTCAACCGTTCTGCCTCCTTGCTTCAAGTTGGTAAATCTCGTCTGTAGGTCGTACCGAGCTACAGCATCAAAATACTTCGTTTGGAATCTTTCTCTAAATACCGCCCAAGTAACCGGCGCCGCTAATCCAACGGCCTGCGCCGCCCACCAAACGCGAGCCAAGTCCAGCAACTGTAGGCGTACCACCGCCACCTTCTCATTCTCAGGTGTTCTAGCTGCTTCCAGAACCACCTCGGTATCCTGAAGCCAAGCGTCCGCGGCAATCGCATCTTTGCTGCCGTCGAAGAATGGAGGGTTCAAGCGCTTGAAGCTGTTGGCCGCGCTGTTCTCTGGATGACCGCCTCTGGTCAAAGCATCTGCCACTACCTGGTGTAAGGCGTCTCCTCTACGATCCTGGGAAGCTATCAAGGTCCTGATGAGACCTACCAAGGTGCCATCGTCAGGCTCGACGGGCTGGACGGGCCGGATTGGTGGTTCTCCTCCGGTAGGTACAACTCTGGCGGCTACTCCGGAATGCTGGGCTTGATCTCCAAGTTGCGGCTGGTCCACGGGAAGTGATCCACCTTGCTGATCGGCGGGGTCAGGTACAGTGCCGCTGAAGAAGATGACACAGAAAAACAATAAGGAAGGACCAGGACAGATCAACGATGCAAGCACATGATCAGGACAAGAATCCAGAGATTCAGAGGATATGAACGGAGATCAAGGACGAGTAGTGATTTAGACATCTATTTGGTAAACCCTCACATTCTTGAATGCCAAGATCTGTATGGGCCACCACTTAAACCATGTGACGCCCCAGAACCAGAATACTGGTGAGCGGGGGCGTACATAGCCAGCTACGTATATTGAAATGGAATCTACCTCGCTATACGGTCACGGCTGTCTAGATATGAGGGTTTACTACAAGCCAACGGTCTCTTAAGGTCAAGCCTATTGTCTCAATCTCAAGCAAGTAATATAATTACAAGATGTTAGACCACCAAATATACAATAAAAGGTGTCCCAAATATTACATATTCAGCTGATCATGAAGCTGGTCATACAAAATGCGAGGACTAGCAAGAGTTAAGTCATACATGATCAACCCTAGGATTTGTTAATCATGTTACAGCCCGTAGGCAGACAGTAAGTAAAGATACATCGAGCTAACAGGTGCTCGTCGGCTAAACGTCTCAAAAGAATAATTTTACAATGTAGTGGGTGAAACAAAATGGAAAACCCACTCGTAGCCCGGGTTTCCTTCTAGTCGCCACCATCGGGCTAGAGGTTCGGTATATCCTCGAGTACTGCTCCAAAATCTGGCCACACAAAACCAGCTGGGTCAAACCCCAGAAAAGAGCAAGTGCCACAAGGAGGCCATGAAATAAGAACAAAAGCCATCATATCAGAACATAAGAAAATGGAAGAAAAGTACAAGTAACAAAGAGTACAACAGGACAATAAACGACTAGGGACATAGAGCCATTCCGGGAGCCAGATTATAACCCGTAAACCAACAAGGACCGGGGTTGTAACCCTTCGCCTGAATAGCACTTGTCTCTACCCATTTATTGTTAAGATAAGTAAATCAATCATGTTCAGGGGTACCAAGTACAAGGACTTAGACGAGACTTGGACCAGGCTAGACACCATCAATTCACAAGCTGCCAAGCAAATACTACGGCTTACTACTTAACTAACTAGGATTATCACAAGCCTAATTACTAACAAGATGCAAATGAGAAATTTTCAGTCCCAAGCCCTGCAGACTATCCAGATATCCTTCCGCGGGTTGAGAGTATGGTTGGGTACATCGCCCAGGAGACGATATACCCTTAGGTGACTTAGAGAGTGCAACACATGACAGTTTGCTGGAAATGTGCCCTACTCGTCGGCAGGCTACAAGTCCATTTAAAGCACCCAGATAATGAGATCGCCTGGGACTGAAAATTCTCCATGTTCTAGTTTGATCTATTCTTTAGCCTAATACATATTCAGTACGAATCCCTGACCGTGGTCACCAGGGAGTCACGTCCTAGACATGGTGCAAGACAAGACAAGTGGATTACACAAGCAGCAAGAATGAACACCCACGGAGTCAGAGTTGTTTATACGAGTCAAGTTACAAGTCAGGTTACAAGTTACAAGTCAGGAGAGCACCGCCACGGGCCACTATCAAGTTATCCAGTGTCAAGATTAATCATGAATTACAGGTTAAAATTTAAGGGCGCACCCTATCGGGTCACCATCAAGAAGATCAGAAAGCAATAGGATCATAATCACAAAATTTACGAAGCCATACTAGTCATAAGCAAAACACCGAAAACCGTGCTAGGTCGTATTGCGTTGAGACAGTCGTGTTGTGTGGAACAAGATCCCAAAATTCCAATTTACAAAAGAGAAGCCAAGTCTAAGAAGTAAATCCAAATCATCATGGGCAAGTAGATTGCGCAGGGGGTCAGATTGCGCAGGGGGAATGGACTGCGCAGGGGATGAACTGCGCTGGGTCGGGTTGCGCCGAAGCTGGCTTGCGCTGGGAGCGGGTTGCGCTGAAGTTAAACGTGCTGGGGTGAGCTGCGCTAGGGTTGGATTGTATTGGAGCTGAGCCGAGCTGAGCTGGAAGCGAGCTGCGCAGCAGTCAAGTGCACTGGGGTCGGCTTGCGTAGGGAATGAGCGGCGCAGCATTCAAGTGCGCCAAGGGGAGGAAGGCGCTGGGCTAAGTAGCGCCAGCGCAAGTCAGCCCAGCACAAAGCGCTGGCCGAGGAGTTGCGCAGTCCGGCCATGCGCTAAAGAGCGCAGGCCGAGGTCTTCTTCTCCATCAGGCCGAGAGGAAGACTCCAAGAACCCTAATTTTCAAATCTTCATATCCTTGTCAAAACAAAACCAAATTTGGATTTCCAAAGTTCTAACTTGTGTAAAATTAAATTCTCTTCCACATGGAAGCCTCAAAATAAGGAAAAATCTAAGTTTAATAGTTCAAAACCAAGAAATTCTGAAAATGGTTAAAACTTAGATCTAGCAAAATAGAAGCTCCAAATCACAAAATGCCAAGTTCTAATATTGTTCACCATGGCCTAATCTAGCTAATAGACAAATAAAATTGGGTCCTTATGTGGTGGCAAGGTGCACTTGCCTATGGTGTTGGGTGTTGTGTGGAGGAAGGAAGAAGAAGATGAAAAAATAATAGAAGTTATGAGGAGAGAGAAAGTTAGGTGGGATTTTTAATGAGGGTGGGTTGTGGTGGAATGAGGGTAGAGTATAGGTTAAAGTGTTCCATTGGGTTTAAAATTAAACCAACCCAACTAAAACCGAGCCGAGCCGAAACCCAAAATACGAGAAAACCCATAATCTCGTAAGTCGAGAAAAATAAAATTACATGCCAAAATCCAACTACGAGTATTAATACGAAATACAAAAAATGAGGGTGACAGTTTTATCTAGAACTCTTGCAATTGATAGAGGGGCATAATTACCCGACTTTTGATGAGGTATTGACGGCAACCCGAAGGCATGAGATTACCATTCAGAGGATCACGACAAGGACTGGAGGTCAGAAAAGATCCCACAGTCAGATTGAAAGAGGAGGGAGAGCAGCGCCCTGAACAACAGCACCATCTTTTGGCATTCGCATTCACGATGTGGCAATATGAGGGCCAGCACCACCACCTAAGCAGCAGCAACAGCAACAGAGGAAGAACCAGCAACCCCCAGCGGGCTACACTTATTGTGGGAAGGTAGGGCATACTAGAGATGTGTGTCAGACATTGAACGGGCAGTGTTTGATATGTGGAAATCCAGATCATCGGGTTACCACCTGTCCTATAAATTTGAGGTCAGAAGGACCAGTACAACAATTTTCTGCTCTGCCAGCACCAGGGACAGGCCAGTATCGAAGGCCAGCGGTAGCAGTGAGACCGTTGGCACAGCGCCCGTTCATGACGCAGGCTCAGATGTTTCGGCGGCATGGACCGTCGATGCAGCAACAGCATAGACCACCCCAGCATCACCAAGGAAGGGGCCAACAGCAGCACCAGGCTAGGCCGCAGCATGGGAACCAACAAGGAGGTTGAGGGCATGCATTCAATCTGTCCTTGGAAGAGACATTGGCATCGGAAGATATTGTGGCAGGTAACATTCTCGTCGTCTCATATCCTGCAGAAGCATTATTTGATTCGGGAGCATCACACTCATTTATATCTGCACAATTTGCGACACGACTAGGAATGGAGTTCGAGGCATTGTCAGAGAGGTTGAATATACTCACTGGTAATGGGCTCGTAGGAGTTAGTAGAGTTATTCTAGCATGTAGCGTTATAGTTTGCGGGCATTCCTTATCCGTCCGGTTGATAGAATTTTCTGTTGGAAATTTTGACGTTATCTTAGTCATGGACTGGCTGAAAGACAGTCATGCGACAATAGATTATCGTAGAGGGAGTGTATCTTTTGATATTCCAGGCATGAAGCGGTTCACCTTAGTCAGATCAGTGGCAACTCAACAAGAGCAGGAAGTAGTAACGGTAATGGAGGAAGTTCCAGTTCCGAAGGTAGTTGAAGAGTTTCTAGACGTATTTCCTGAAGAACTTCTCGGTCTACCACCGGTTAGAGATATTAAGTTCAGCATAGAATTGGCACCCGGGACTAAACCAATATCAGATCGAGTTTATAGAATGATGGATTCAGAGCAGGCCAAGGTATATCAGTACATAGAGGAATTGAAGGAGAAGAAGTTCATCCAAGCTAGCATATCATCATGGACAGCACTAGTGGTACTTGTGGGAAGGAAGGATGGGTCATCCAGATTGTGCATTGATTACAGGAAGCTTAATGCGGCAACAGTAAAGAATAAATACCCATTATCTAGGATCGACGACTTGTTTGATCAGTTGAGCAGGGCTAGAGTTTTCTCTAAGATAGATCTTCGTTCAGAGTATCATCAAATGAGGGTCCGGAAGGAGGATATTCCCAAGACAGCGTTCAGGTCAAAGTATGGGCATTACGAATTCTTGGTAATGCCGTTTGGTTTGACCAATGTCCAAGTAATATTTATGGATTTGATGAACCGCATCTTTATGTCATACTTAGATCAATTTGTTGTTGTGTTTCTTGACGACATTCTCGTATACTCTGCTAGTAAAAAGGAGCATGAAGACCACCTCCGGAAAGTGTTACAGGTTCTGAGTGAGAACCAGTTGTATGCCAAGCTCAGCAAGTGTGAGTTCTGGACGGATCACATTTCATTTTTGGGTCAAATCATATCAGGAGCTGGAGTAGTAGTGGATCCCAAGAAGGTAGAAGCAGTAGAGAGTTGGCCAGCACCCAAGTCCGTAGCTGATGTACAGAGTTTCTTGGGATTGACAGGATATTACAGAAGGTTCGTATCAGATTTTGCAAGGCTTTCAGCACCCATGACCCGCTTGATACGGAAGGATGTCCCATTCGTCTGGTCGGCAGAATACCAGACATCATTTGAGACTGTAAAGCAGAAGTTGATATCAGCGCCTATTCTTACATTACCAGTTGGATCCGGAGGTTTTACAGTATGTTGTGATACGTCAGGTAAAGGACTTGGATGTGTCCTAATGCATCATGGAAATGTGATAGCATATGCATCTAGGCAACTTAGGAACCACGAGAAGAATTACCCAACTCATGACCTGGAGTTGGCGGCAGTAGTATTCGCTTTGAAGCTATGGAGGCATTACTTATATGGTGATCGAGTGGACATGTACACATACCACAAAAGTCTGAAGTAAATCTTTACTCAGAAGGAATTGAACATGAGACAGAGAAGATGGTTGGAATTGATCAAGGATTATGACGTGGAGCTTCAGTATCATCCAGGCAAGGCTAATATGGTAGCAGACGCTCTCAGCAGGAGAGACCGCACATTTATGTTGACAACACAGAAACACATCTTAGAAGACCTTCAGGAGATGGGCATCGAAGTTATACTTCCTAGTGATGTAGGAATTCTGGCGAGTCTACAAGTTCAATCTGACTTGGTAGACAGGATCAAGGCAGCTCAGGCACAGGACCCAAGGATTCAGAAGCTTAGGACAGAATATGAGTCAGGACTCAGAAAGGAGATGCAAATTCACGAAGATGGTACACTTAGGTTTGGATCACGTCTATGTGTGCCTAGTGGAGATATCAGACATGAGGTTATGACAGAAGCTCACAGTTCTCAGTATTCTATACATCCTGGAGGGACCAAGATGTACCAAGATATCAAGCATCACTTCTGGTGGAACGGGATGAAGAGGAAGATAGCTAGATTCGTTTTTCGTTGCTTGATATGTCAGCAGGTGAAGGCAGAACAGCAGAGGCCAGCTGAATTATTGCAACCGCATCCTATTCCAGAATGGAAGTGGGAACACATCATAATGGACTTTGTGATCGGTTTACCAAGATCGCCAAGTGGTAAAGATGCTATTTGGGTGATAGTGGACCGGCTTACAAAGGTGGCACATTTTTTTCATTTCAGAGTAGGACAATCTACAGAAAAGTTGGCAGAATTATATATGCAGCAGATAGTCAGGCAGCATGGAGTCCCTGTCAGTATTGTGTCCGATAGAGACACCCGCTTTATATCACATTTCTGGAAGAGCTTACATCATAGTCTGGGTACCAAGTTGAGATTTAGTACGGCTTACCATCCCCAGACGGACGGGCAATCAGAAAGAATAATTCAGACTTTAGAAGATATATTGCGAGCTTGTACCCTAGATTTTGGAGGATCTTAGGAGAGCCACCTGCACTTAGTCGAGTTCTCATACAACAACAGTTATCAAGCCAGTATCCAAATGATGCCATTTGAAGCACTATATGGTAAGAAGTGTAGGTCGCCACTAGCATGGGATGATATCGGGGAGAGGAAGATGCTAGGCCCAGTCATACGTGTTTTGTACCAAGGAGTTGTCTTGTGCCCACTCGTACGAGCTGAAGTTGAATGTCAGCAGCGTATAGTGTTTTTTACTTCATTAAAGACAGGCATAAATAGCCACTCTATGTCGTCCTATAAACCCATGATTATGTCTTTGACATCTGTTTTAAAAGTTTGAATGACACCGTCTTTTACACCTTCTCCATGAGCTTGACTAACGATGGACTGTTTCTCAAAAATAAAGACAGAATATCATTAGTTAGTTTCATCGGTGTACACATGAATAGGAGGGATGTTTCAGTTTTGATTCTTACCAATATGTGGGGCAGCATAAATGCAGACCACTTATGTTGCACCTCTTGTGAACTTGATTGTGGTTCACTTCTTGATTTTTCTTGTTCTTGTTTCATCTTGCTTATTATTATGTTTAGTATACCAGCCTCCATGTCTTGATTGTTGAATATGTCTTGCATGTCTATTACTGTCAGGATAATTCCAACTTCATTTTGACTTGCAGCAAAGCAATATACAAGATTACTGCACATAAATTTAGTTCAGTTAGATTAAATCAATAGAAATGGACAAAAATAATTATGAAAAAGACGAAAAGAATATAAAAGAATACATACCCTGGAGTCATCTTATTTTTGAATATAAGGTCCTTGTAAAGCTTCTGCAGCTCTTTATCTGCCTCATTCCAAAGTCTGAGGTCCTCGCATTCGCTGAGTATTTTGCCATTATTTACCAGTTCTGCAATTCTGGCTTCTTCTTTGGATGCTGAATCATCCTTCTTATTATTTTTTTTGCTCTGGGTTTGGGTTGAGGTTTTGGCTTCGGATCGTCCTTAATCTTCTGCCTTTTTGTTCTATTCTTCCCCAAGGGAGTAAAATCATCATTAGTTATTACATCTGATGGTTTTGGCTTCCTCTTTCCCCTTCCTAATCCTCTTTTGGATACTTCTGGTTCATCAGATTTGTCAGGTTGTTGTTGAGGAAGTTGTTGAGGCTCTGTAAGCCGCAATGCATCAATTATGGCTTTTTGATCATTGATTTTTTCATCCTTTTCAAAGGCTTCTTTACTCAACAATTCAACTTCCCCTTAAAGTTTGTTTTTTTTTCTCAGCGAGCCTTTTATTTGTTTGTCTCAGCTGCTCTGTTATTTGCAAAGATATAAAACAAACATCAATGAAAGGTACGATGTCAATGAAAAAAATAGAAAAAGTAAAGAACATTCTTAGTTTTAACAATGGAAAAGACATTTTTCGTGTCATTTGTACACGGAGAATGACATTCTCCGTGTTAATTAAAACGGCGAATGTCATTCTCCGTTTTAAATTACACAGAGAATGTCATTCTCCGTGTCGATTTAACACGGAGAATGACATTCTCCTTGTAAATTTACAGGAAGAATGACATTCTCCATGTAAATTTACACGAAGAATGACATTCTCCGTTTTGATTTAAACGGAGAATGACATTCTCTGTGTAAATTTACAGGGAGAATGACATTCTCCGTGTGGAATTAAATGGAGATTGTCATTCTCCGTGTACTAATGACACGGAGAATGTAGAATCTCATGTGTAATTAATACGGAGAATGATCATGCCCGTGTAACAATAGGATTTAACATTCTCCGTTTAATCTAACACGGAGAATGAACATTCTCCGTGTAATTAAACACGGAGAATTGTTCATTCTTCTACATGTAACAAGGAGAATGACATTCTCCGTGTAAGTTAAAACGGAGAATGTTATTCTCCGTGCTACTTATAACGGAGAATGACATTCTCCGTGTTGATTTATAACGGAGAATGAACAATCTCCTGCAACATAGAACGGAGAATGGCCATTTAACTGCAACAAAACATGGAGAATTACAAATCACAAATTTTAAAAAGAGAAGATTTTACCTTGTGCCGCATCCTTTTCAATCGCTTCTTTATTCAACAATTCAACCTTCTCTTGAAGCTCTTTTTTCTCCTCAACAAGCCTGTTATTTGCTTTTCTAAGCTGCTCTGTTATTTGCACTGTTATAAAACAAACAAGAATGAAAGTTACGATGTCAATTAAAAAAACAAAGTAAAGAATTCTCAGTTTAACAATGGAAAAGACCATTCTCCGTGTTAATTTAACACGGAGAATATCATTCTCCGTATTAAATGACACGGAGAATGACATTCTCCGTGCTAAATTTAAAACGAAGAATGGCATTTTACTGCAATAGAACTTATAGAATTATAAATCATAAATTTAAAAAAGAGAAGATTTTACCTTGTGCTTTTAGCTCTTTAACTCTGTCGCTGAGCATTGAATTATCATCTAAAAGTTTAAGGTTCTGTGATCTCAAATGTTCCAATTGCTTCACTGAACCCTCCATTGTGTTGTTGATTGCACGTTGATGGGCTTCTTGTGCGTTTAACTCTAGAAGCTTTTCCGTGAGTCCATAGTTCTGTGCAAGCAGATCATAATTTTGTCTTTTGATTTCCTCTAATTCATGTGCCGAGCTCTCCATATCAGCTTTGACTGCACGGAGTTGTGTCTCTAGCTCTTTAATCTTTTCGAGGAGGTTCTCGTTATGCGTCAGAATATCAGAATTCTGCCTTCTTAATTCCTCCAATTCCAGTGCCAAGCCACCCAATGTGTCGCTGATTTCGACTTGTTCGGCAGCAACATCAGCACCAGGTATCCCTTCTTCCCCTATCTCTCCCCTTCCCTCTTGTGGAACTTCTTCTTGTAGAGGTTGCTCACCTTCCAGGTGTTCTCCTTCTTGTCTAACAAATATGAACAAGTTTTCAAATATGTACGGAGAATTCATTTCCTGGGGGTATTCAGTCCTGAGGAAGGTTGAGATTATGTACCCATTCTATGTGAAAAATCTTGGATAATTTGGAATTGGTTCAAACTTCCTTTCCACAAGGGTGGTATGTTCTGCAAACCAATATAGGAAGTATATTGTACAACCTTCCATTTTGGAGTAAACATCGGAGTAATCCCCTCCCATACATTTACTTGTACTCCTCTTTATGCTATCCATGACATATTCTAATATTAACCTTGGCCAGCATATACTGTTGATAACTTCTATGCTGTCCACCAAGGTGAAGAATTTGTACGACAAACTTGAACCGCCAGATTTAGTGAAGAATGCAGTTTGGCACAAGTAGAAGATCTACAACTTGGCCAAATCATCTGGATTAGCAGTCTTATCTCCACTACGAAGCTGCTCTAATAATTGAAAGAACTTATTTTTCACTTCCTGGTTAGTAACTTTTGCATGTGTGCCCTTGGAATTAGTCAGCAACCTTATAAAATACGTTGTACACAGGCTATAAGATCCTGGTGCTGGTGGCTGTTTCTGTGTCTCCATTATCAATTTTCTGCAGTTAAAATCAGTTTCACTTTCTTTCTTAAACGGTAGACCGAAGATGGTTGCCACATCATCGACGCTTGGCACTATTTGGACAGTGTTGCTCAACTGAAAGTAATCCACACCTTTTTTGTCTTCTCTGTAGGTTCCTATCAAGTTCTCAAGGCCTTCTGTTGCCTTCGCCAATTCTTTTGTATCAACTCTGCTTTTGTAGAATACCTCAATTAAATTTCAGAAACCGGTATTCTTTAAAGATTCAATGACTGGCACGGGTAAACAGCCACCATTTATAGTGACAACCTTCATAAGTTCTAGCGTTGTCTTGAAAGTAGCACGAAAAACTCTAGAATCCTTATTCCTGACAGTGGTTTTTTCTACAAAACAAGAAAAAAAACAAAAAACAAAACATAAACAATAAATTAGGTTTATGATAACTGTTATCCATTGATATAAGAAGAAAATGGTCATTCTTCGTTTACTTTTAAACGGAAATGATATTCTCTGTGTAAGTTATGACGGAGAATGTCATTCTCCATTTTAAATTACACGGAGAATGTTCCTGTAAATTTATAAGGAGAATGTCATTCTCTGTGTCAATTTACAAGGAGAATGACATTCTCCGTTTTAATTCGACACGGAGAATGACATTCTTCCTGTAAATTTACACAGAGAATGTCATTCTTCGTTTAAATCGACACGGAGAATATCATTCTCCTTGTAAATTAACAAGGAGAATGTCATTCTCCCTGTAAATTTATACGGAGAATGTCATTCTCCCTGTAAATCGACACGGAGAATGACATTCTCCGTTTATTTAAAAACGGAGAATGTAATTCTCCCTATAAATTTACAAGGAGAATGTCATTCTCCGTGATAAATAAAATGGAGAATGACATTCTCTGTGTAATTTAAAACAGAGAATGTCATTCTCCCTGTAAATTTACAGGAAGAATGTCATTCTCCATGTCAATCGATTGACACGAAGAATGACATTCTCTGTTTTAATTCCACACGAAGAATGACATTCTCCCTGTAAATTTACACAGAGAATGTCATTCTCCGTTTAAATCGACACGGAGAATGTCATTCTCCGTGTTAAATAAAACGGAGAATGACATTCTCTGTGTAATTTAAAACGGAGAATGTCATTCTCTCTGTAAATTTACAGGGAGAATGTCATTCTCCGTGTCAATCGACACGGAGAATGTCATTCTCCGTTTTAATTCATTCTCTGTGTAAATTTACAGGAAGAATGTCATTCTCCGTTTAAATCTACACGGAGAATGTCATTCTCCCTGTAAATCGATACGGAGAATGTCATTCTCCGTGTTAAATCGACACGGAGAATGACATTCTCTGTGTAATTTAAAACGGAGAATGTCATAATTCCTATAAATTTACTAGGAGAATGTCATTCTCCGTGTAAATTTATGCGAAGAATGTCATTCTCCCTATAAATTTATAAGGAGAATGACATTCTCCCTGTAAATTTACAATGAGAATGACATTCTCCGTTTAAATCGACACGGAGAATGTCATTCTCCTTGTAAATTTACACAGAGAATGTCATTCTCCCTGTAAATTTACAAGGAGAATGTCATTCTCCCTGTAAATTTACAAGGAGAATGTCATTCTCCGTGTTAAATAAAATGGAGAATGACATTCTCTATGTAATTTAAAACTGAGAATGTCATTCTCCCTGTAAATTTATAGGGAGAATGTCATTCTCCGTTTTATTTAACACGAATAATGACATTCTCCGTTTAAATCTACACGGAGAATGTCATTCTCCCTGTAAATCGACACGGAGAATGACATTCTCTGTGTAATTTAAAACGAAGAATGTCATTCTCCCTGTAAATTTATAAGAAGAATGTCATTCTCCGTGTAAATTTACACGAAGAATGTTATTCTTCCTGTAAATTTGAAGGAGAATGACATTCTTCCTGCAAATTTACAATGAGAATGACATTCTTCGTTTAAATCGACACGGAGAATGTCATTCTCCTTGTAAATTTACACAGAGAATGTCATTCTCCCTGTAAATTTATAAGGAGAATGTCATTCTCCGTGATAAATCGAGACGGAGAATGACATTCTCTGTGTAATTTAAAACGGAGAATGTTAATCTCCCTGTAAATTAAAACGGAGAATGATCAAGACCATTCTTAGTGAAATTTAACACGGAGAATGATCAACGAATCATGAAAATAAGTTAAAGTTGTACCTTCTTTTTCGGTAGCAGGCTTCTTCTCCCTATATGCAATTTTTTTACTTATCCATTTCTTTGATCCTCCGTCATTCTCTTTTGGATTTGATGATGGTGATTCTCCGTCACTCCCTTTTGATTATCTGCTTCTTGATTTGGTAATGTTTTCGATGGTGACGACATTGTGCGAATATCTCGAATGAGATGAACGTTTGAAAATTTTTGGAGGAGAAATTCTAGATTTTGGAGGAACGTTTGAAGATTTTTGGAGAAACCCTAGACTTTGGAGGAGAAACTGATCGGCTTATCGAAGAAGAGAGTACGAAACGTTTTTTTTTGCTTTTTGTTTTTGAATAGCAGGGTTCGAATTTTTTGGAAAAAAATAAGAAGGAAGGGCAAAAAGGTCATTCGGAACCCGATTTTATATATTAATAGATAATTCTGGGCACGCGATGAAATGTTATTTTGCTGTGGGTTTTGCATAAAACTTTTGCAATTTTTGGGCCTTTCATAAATTTCCCCTTGGTAAAACCTATAATTTTTTTTTATTTTCTTCCACTTTTTTTCCCATACCAAACAAAAATTAATGCATCTCTTTTCTTTTCCATCATTTCAACCAAATATAAAGAAAGAAAATGATCTTTTCTTTTCATATGGACGAAAAATATATCCCAATCGTTTTTTTTCCTTCCACTTTTCTATCATTCCTACCAAAGACACCCTAAGGCCTAATTTGGTTCGCGGAAAGGAAATGAAAGAAAATTGATTCTAAGATATTTACTTTCCTTTGGAAAAATGTAATACCAATCAATTTCATGTAATACCAATCAATTTTCTTTTCGGTGTTTAAAAAAAATACCCAAAGAAATTAAGAGAGAAATTGAACCTTAAAAGAAAAAAAATGAATTCATGGGTTATGTAGTGCCCCGAAATTCGTGATACGTATTTTATACGTGATCGTATTTCTGACCAGTATTTTTTATTTTTTTCTTGACCAGTTAAGTTGTGGTATATTTCATACTTAGCATTGTAGTTTAATTGTCATTTATCATTCCTGGATTAATTCTGATTAATGGAGCTTAGTTTTATTTGGATAGGAGAAGGAATTGGTTTAGTTTATTATGCATTGGACCATCTTAGCTAACCTCCACCCTCAACACAACTTATCCTCCCCCATTAAAATCCCCACCTAACACTCTCTCTCCTCATTATTTTTCTCCATTAATTCTTCTTCTTCTTCCTCCACACAACTCTCCAACCCATTAGGCAAGTGCACCTTGCCACCACATGAGAACCACTTTTTATTTGTCCATTAGCTAGATTAGGCCATGGAGATCAACATTAGAACTTGATATTTTGTGATTTGGAGTTTCCATTGTTCTAGATCTAGGTTTTAACTATTTTCGGATTTACATAGTTTTGATCTATTTTGGTTGAATTTTTGTGGATTTTGATGCTTCCATGTGGAAGAGAATTCAATTTTACTCAAGTTAGAACCTTGAAAATCTAGATTTGGCTTTGATTTGACAAAGATATGAAAATTTGAATTTTTGGGTGTGCTTGGTGTTCTTCTCGGCCTGGAGTAGCAGCCTGCAGCCTGTGCTCTTTAGCGCAGTGCTGGATTGCACATCCCCCTCGGCCAGCGCTCTTTAGCGCAGCGCCGACCGCGCAGCTTTCCCCTTGGCGAACTGCGCTCAACCCGACTGCGCATGGATTCATGCGCAGTCTGTCCATGCGCAGTCTGCCCATGCGCAGTCTGCTCATGCGCAATCTGCTCCTGCGCAGTCCACTTCTGCGCAATCCATCTCATGCACAATCTGACCCTGCGCCATCCATTCATGCGCAACCTGATCTTGCGCAGTCCATACTCTGCGCAGTCTACCCTTGCGCAAGGTAACCCTTACGCAAGGCAACTCTTGCGCAGCTCTTCCATGCGCAGTGCATACCCTGCGCAGCCCAACCCCTGACCCTCTTGCACAACCTACTTGTCTATGATGAATTTATTTATTTCTTGAGCTTGGCTCTTCTATAGCCCTGTATATTGATATTTTATTAGATATTTTACGCCTATTTTATATCCTTACGCCTTTTGTCATGAACTTGATTTTACTTAATATGTTGGAATGACTATTGTACATGGCACGGTATGACAAGGAACTAGCATAACATGACAGTGACCCGTAATGGTGCACTCCTGACATGACCAACCTGACTTGATAAGTGGCCCGTCGTGGCGCACTCCTGACAAGTACCCTGACATAAATTATCTTGATAACTTGATAGTGGCCCGTGGCGGCGCACTCCTGACTTGACATAACTTGATAACTTAGCTTGACCTGTCTTGACACCGTGGGTGTTCCTGCTTGCTTGCTTGTACAATCCACTCGTATTGTCTTGCATCATGTCTAGGACGTGACTCCCTGGTTCCCACGGTCAGGGATTCATATTGAATCTGGCTAGGTTAATGACTAGATTGATCAATTAGTTCATGGAGAATTTCTCAGTTACCTGTTGCCCCTTTGGTCCCGGCCTTATATATATATACATGGGATTTGTTGCTATCCGTCGAGATGAGCGCACTTCCAGCCTGCCGTCGAGCGTGGTACCTTAGGACACATGTATCTTACTACAGTGTGTCTGCTATATCATGCTATCTTTTCCTTTTCCTTTTCTCGCTGGGAGCATTCAGGTAGTAACAAACAGGTAACCGGACTTAGAATTCTCATTGCATCTTGTTAGTAATCAGGTCTGTGATAACCCTAGTTAGTTAAAGTAGTAAGCCGTAGTACTTGCTTGGCCGTGATTGATTGGATGGAGTCTAGTCCCTCTTGTCCTGTCCTGATCCTGTGCAAGGTCATGACATGACATGATTACTCGTGCTTTACCTTAATCATGTTTAATTTCAAGTCTTGAATTCGCGTATTTTATCTTGCCGATAAATGGTGGGAGAAACCAAGTTCCGTTCAGACGAAGGGTTACAACCCCGGTCCTTGTTCGGTTTACGGGTTGTAACCTGGCTATCTGAATAGTCCCATGGTCATCTCATCGTATATCATCCTGTCATGCCTTTCCATATGTTCTGTCTTTTATCGATTCTGTACAAGATTTGTCTTTTATATCTAACTATCATGCCTTTTTCTTAAATTACTGTCTCTTATTATGTAATTATATTATTGTGCTGATTGCTGGCTTTTGTTCTTATTTCGTGGCCTCCTTTGTGGCACTTGCTCTTTCTGGGGTCTGACCCAGCTGGTTTTGTATGGCCAGATACCGGAGCAGCAGCAAAGAATCTACCTGCTTTCCAGCCCGATGGTGAACACTAGACGGAACCCGGGCAACGAGTGGGTTTTCTCTTTTTGTTTCTCCCACTGTATTGTTAACTGATATTCTTTTGAGGCATTTAGCCGACGAGCACTTGTTAGCTCGATGCACTTTACTTTCTGTCTGCCTACGGGCTGTAATCATGATTGGCAACTCGAGGTTGATCATGTATGACTTAACTCTTGCTAGTCCTTACATTTTGTACGACTAGCTTCATGATCATCATGATATGTAATGTTTGGGACGTCTTACAATTGTATATTTGGTGGTCTGATATCTTGTTACTATCATTACTTGTTGAGATTGAGACAATAGCTTGATTTGACCCTAAGAGACTGATGGTTTGTAGCGTACCCTCACATAGCTAGACAGCCGTGACCGTATAGCGGGATGGTTGCCGTTCTGTTATACGTAGCTGGCTGTGCACGTCCCCGTTCTTCAGTATTCTGGTTCTGGGGCGTGACATGGTTTAAGTGGTGGCCCATGCAGGTCTTGGCATTCAAGAAATATGAGGGTTTACCGAATACATGTCTCAATCAGTACTCGCCTTTGATCTCCACTCATAATTCTTATCTCCTTGGATTCCTGACTTGATAACATGCTTGCATCATTGTTCCATCCTGGTCCTTCCTTAATATCCCTGATGTCATTTGCTTCAGTGGCATCATTCCTGTTGATCAGCCAGAAGGAGCTCAGCCAGCAGCCCAGCAACAGCAAGAAGATCAAGATCAGTCCTCGGCAGCCGCCTCCCGAGCCATACCTCCTGGAGAACCAGTACCCCCAGTCCAGCCAGTTCAGCCAGCAGGATCAGAGGATGGGGCCTTGATAGGGCTCATCCGTGAGTTGATTGCGTCTCAGGATCGTCGAGGTGATGCCTTGCAGCAAGCAGTACAAGAAGCTCTGAACAGAAGTGGTCCTCGAGGGAACAGTGCGGTCAACAATTTCAAGCGCCTGAACCCTCCCTTCTTCGACGGCAGCGAGGATGCTATTGCTGCAGATGCCTGGCTACAGGACATTGAAGTGATCTTAGAGGCAGCCAGGACCCCTGAAGCAGAGAAGGTGGCGGTGGTGCGCCTGCAGTTACTGGATCTAGCCCGCAGCTGGTGGGCTATGCAAGCAGCGAGTTTGGGTACGCCTGTCATGTGGGCGGTATTCAGTAATATGTTCCAGACCAAGTACTTCGACGCAGTGGCTAGATATGACCTGCAGACCAGGTTTAGTAATCTCAGGCAGATGAGCAGGACGGTCGACGGATATGCGGCCGAGTTTTCAAGGTTGAGTCGGTTTGCTCCCACCTTGGTGGCAACCGAGCTAGACAGAGCACAGCGATTCCAGCAGGGGCTCCATTTGGAAATCATATTGGCAGTCGAGCAGTTCGAGCACACAACTTTTGATGCCGTCTTGCGAGCAGCGAGGAGGCATGAGTACACTTCCCGAAGGATAACGGACCGGACCGGAGATCGAAAGCGGTCTCACGACCAGATGAACCAATCGTCAGCACCGGCCCCAGCAGCTAGGGCCTTGACCATTGGAGCTACGAGGACAGATTCGGTCACCTCTTTACAGCATTCTGCCCCGATCTATCCCTAGCAACGGAAGCAGAAGCAGTCTTCCGCAATGGGCTGCACTCATTGCGGGAAGCCAGGGCACGTTGTTTCTGAATGTCGTAGAGCACAGGGGTTGTGCTTGGCTTGTGGAGCACCGGACCACATGATAGGATCTTGCCCGTTCAGAAACAGATCATCGTCGACAGTAACTAGTCCCTCAGTTATGGGACCAGCACCAGAACCAGCTCCAGTTCGCCAACCACAGCAGCTCCCGTTCCCGGGTCCATTGCCGACTCAGGCCCAGGCCTTCCAGCAGCAGAGGCCTCAGCAGTTCGCCCTGGCCCAGGCCCAGATCCAGAATCGGCCGAGAGGTATATGTGTCCTCTCATCTTCTTTTTCTACCGTCATTATGAGGGCACATGTCATGTTCCATGTGTCCTAACTACAACGGTATATCCCGGACCCGAGCCATGTCCTAGATCATTCGAAAACGGTTATTGGTACCAATCTTTTTCGTATGAGGAGAGGCCCGTGTCCCAGTTTGACCAAAGAGAGAGACCTCAAGCGCAAGACTATCAGTTAAGTCCATGTTGCTTGAGTACGTCGCTCCTTGGAGAGTCAAACGTGGGAGTGTGAGGATGATATCCGATCACGTTATCCCAATCGGTTTGGCTCGTGAGGTGTAATGTCTTCCTTATGCCTTGCACTTCGATTCCTTGCTTGCATGTATGATTGTATGGTTGATTGGTAGCATAGATTGCTTGCGATAGTATAGCTGTCCCGACATCTCTAGCCTCTTGATTAAATTCCGAGGACGGAATTATTTTAAGGTGGGTAGGATGTAGTGCCCCGAAATTCGTGATACGTATTTTATACGTGATCGTATTTCTGACCAGTATTTTTCATTTTTTTCTTGACCAGTTAAGTTGTGGTATATTTCATACTTAGCATTGTAGTTTAATTGTCATTTATCATTCCTGGATTAATTCTGATTAATGGAGCTTGGTTTTATTTGGATAGGAGAAGGAATTGGTTTGGTTTATTATGTATTGGACCATCTTAGCTAACCTCCACCCTCAACACAACTTATCCTCCCCCATTAAAATCCCCACCTAACACTCTCTTTCCTCATTATTTTCCTCCATTAATTCTTCTTCTTCTTCCTCCACACAACTCTCCAACCCATTAGGCAAGTGCACCTTGCCACCACATGAGAACCATTTTTTATTTGTCCATTAGCTAGATTAGGCCATGGAGATCAACATTAGAACTTGATATTTTGTGATTTGAAGTTTCCATTGTTCTAGATCTAGGTTTTAACTATTTTCAGATTTACATAGTTTTGATCTATTTTGGTTGGATTTTTGTGGGTTTTGATGCTTCCATGTGGAAGAGAATTCAATTTTACTCAAGTTAGAACCTTGAAAATCTAGATTTGGCTTTGATTTGACATAGATATGAAAATTTGAATTTTTGGGTGTTCTTGGTGTTCTTCTCGGCCTGGAGTAGCAGCCTGCAGCCTGCGCTCTTTAGCGCAGTGCTGGATTGCGCATCCCCCTCGGCCAGCGCTCTTTAGCGCAGCGCCGACCGCGCAGCTTGCCCCTTGGCGAACTGCGCTCAACCCGACTGCGCATGGATTCGTGTGCAGTCTGTCCATGCGCAGTCTGTCCATGCGCAGTCTGCTCATGTGCAATCTGCTCCTGCGCAGTCCACTTCTGCGCAATCCATCTCATGCGCAATCTGACCCTGTGCCATCCATTCCTGCGCAACCTGATCTTGCGCAGTCCATACTCTGCGCAGTCTACCCTTGCGCAAGGTAACCCTTACGCAAGGCAACTCTTGCGCAGCTCTTCCATGCGCAGTGCATACCCTGCGCAGCCCAACCCCTGACCCTCTTGCACAACCTACTTGTCTATGATGAATTTATTTATTTCTTGAGCTTGGCTCTTCTATAGCCCTGTATATTGATATTTTATTAGATATTTTACGCCCATTTTATATCCTTACGCCTTTTGTCATGAACTTGATTTTACTTAATATGTTAGAATGACTATTGTACATGGCACGGTATGACAAGGAACTAGCATAACATGACAGTGACCCGTAATGGTGCACTCCTGACATGACCAACCTGACTTGATAAGTGGCCCGTCGTGGCGCACTCCTGACAAGTACCCTGACATAAATTATCTTGATAACTTGATAGTGGCCCGTGGCGGCGCACTCCTGACTTGACATAACTTGATAACTTAGCTTGACCTGTCTTGACACCGTGGGTGTTCCTGCTTGCTTGCTTGTGCAATCCACTCGTATTGTCTTGCATCATGTCTAGGACGTGACTCCCTGGTTCCCACGGTCAGGGATTCATATTGAATCTGGCTAGGTTAATGACTAGATTGATCAATTAGTTCATGGAGAATTTCCCAGTTACCTGTTGCCCCTTTGGTCCCGGCCTTATATATATATACATGGGATTTGTTGCTATCCGTCGAGATGAGCGCACTTCCAGCCCGCCGTCGAGCGTGGTACCTTAGGATACATGTATCTTACTACAGTGTGTTTGCTATATCATGCTATCTTTTCCTTTTTCTTTTCTTGCTGGGAGCATTCAGGTAGTAACAAACAGGTAACCGGACTTGGAATTCTCATTGCATCTTGTTAGTAATCAGGTCTGTGATAACCCTAGTTAGTTAAAGTAGTAAGCCGTAGTACTTGCTTGGCCGTGATTGATTGGATGGAGTCTAGTCCCTCTTGTCCTGTCCTGATCCTGTGCAAGGTCATGACATGACATGATTACTCGTGCTTTACCTTAATCATGTTTAATTTCAAGTCTTGAATTCGCGTATTTTATCTTGCCGATAAATGGTGGGAGAAACCAAGTTCCGTTCAGACGAAGGGTTACAACCCCGGTCCTTGTTCGGTTTACGGGTTGTAACCTGGCTATCTGAATAGTCCCATGGTCATCTCATCGTATATCATCCTGTCATGCCTTTCCATATGTTCTGTCTTTTATCGATTCTGTACAAGATTTGTCTTTTATATCTAACTATCATGCCTTTTTCTTAAATTACTGTCTCTTATTATGTAATTATATTATTGTGCTGATTGCTGGCTTTTGTTCTTATTTCGTGGCCTCCTTTGTGGCACTTGCTCTTTCTGGGGTCTGACCCAGCTGGTTTTGTATGGCCAGATACCGGAGCAGCAGCAAAGGATCTACCTGCTTTCCAGCCCGATGGTGAACACTAGACGGAACCCGGGCAACGAGTGGGTTTTCTCTTTTTGTTTCTCCCACTGTATTGTTAACTGATATTCTTTTGAGGCGTTTAGCCGACGAGCACTTGTTAGCTCGATGCACTTTACTTTCTGTCTGCCTACGGGCTGTAATCATGATTGGCAACTCGAGGTTGATCATGTATGACTTAACTCTTGCTAGTCCTTACATTTTGTACGACTAGCTTCATGATCATCAGGAGATGTAATGTTTGGGACGCCTTACAATTGTATATTTGGTGGTCTGATATCTTGTTACTATCATTACTTGTTGAGATTGAGACAATAGCTTGATTTGATCCTAAGAGACTGATGGTTTGTAGCGTACCCTCACATAGCTAGACAGCCATGACCGTATAGCGGGATGGTTGCCGTTCCGTTATACGTAGCTGGCTGTGCACGTCCCCGTTCTTCAGTATTCTGGTTCTGGGGCGTGACAGGTTAGTGAAGGAACCACTTTCTCCCTATTCTTCCTAGAATCAAATTTCTTTCCTCCTTATTTTTTTTGGCATCCAAAAAAATAAATAATCACTTTTCTTTTTCAATGGTCGAATTCTGCAAACCAAATGTGGCCTGGAAGAATGTCCAACTCCAACCATCATGCCCAAATCATATCAACCATTCCCACTTTTAATCTTACCAATCCTACTTAAATCGAAAAATTATACGGTAAGCATTAAAATTTTATTTTATTGCGTAAAAGGAATTAAGTTTTTTAAAATTATAATGGAAGCATCGTCGCGCCCTAAAGTAGGACGTCAAATTTTTACGTCATACCTGTGGGCGTTGGAAATAAAGCAGTGGGTTTTAAATGAAGTAAATGGTTATTGGAATGAAGTAATAAGCTATTGGAATGAAGTAATTATAATTGGTAATTGCTAATTGGTTATTACGTTAGTTGAAGTAATAATCTGTTGGAATGAAGTAATTGGTTATTGTTGAAACTCATCATGGTGAATCATGGTGACTCTTCATTTTGAAACTCATGACTCTTCACTTTGTAACTCCTAAGTGACCTTTCATTATGTAACTCCCAATCTCTCTCTTCCTATATAAAGAGAGGTTGGGATAGTTTGTAGATAGATTGATACACATTGAGAGGTTGAGCCAATTGTCCACACAACACGTTATCAGCACGATTATTTTAAATAAATAATATTACACTGTGTAACTAGATGGTCACACGTAGTGTTGTTGTCCACCCGAAACGCAGCGTTTCCTAAACTCCTCGCCCAGATCATTAAGTTAAGGGCTCACCATCCGGATTATCCGATAAAGTCTATTAGACTTGATAATGCCGTAGAGTTTACATCGAAGACTTTCGATGATTATTGCATGACTTTGGGAATAAATCTTGAACATCATGTTGCGTATGTTCATACGCAAAATGGCCTAGCAGAAGCTTTTATAAAGCGACTGCAAGTGATAGCGCGGACCTTGGTTATGCGTGTAGGGTGTGAAAATTATGACACGCTAACATAAGACTCAGCCAAAGTCATACGCTCAAGGCCATACGCTCAGTCAAAGCCATACGCTCAAGGCCATACGCTCAGCCAAGGCCATACGCTCATCTAAAAGGCTGTGCGCTCAGTGAATATTTTATTATTTCCTAAAATGACAGCACAGCTTGTATTTAATGAAGGATGAATCTGACACTTCATCTTTCGTGCAAAGACAGCTGCCCTATGAAGATTAGCCGTCGTATAGGTTTTCGAGAAATGATTTTGTCTCTTACGAGGACAGCTCAGCAGCCATCATAAATGCACAGCCATCATTACTGTCATTTCTGACAGTCTGTCAGCCATCATATCTGCGGCACAACGCTCAAGAGATATTTGTCAGTATTAGAAGATATGGCGTATTTGAGAAGATTGGAGACAGCCACGTGTCTACTCCCTCAATGCATACGACTCCTTGCTCAACCAAGTGAGCGTATGGACTCCATACGACTCCTTGCTCAACCAGTGAGCGTATGGACTTCATGCCAACCAATTGAGCGTATGGACTCCATACGACTCCTTGCTCAACCAATTGAGCGTATGGACTCCATACGACTCCTTGCTCAACCAGTGAGCGTATGGACTTCATACCAACCAAGTGAGTGTATGGACTCCATACGACTCTTTGCCAACCAAGTGAGCGTATGGACTCCATACGACTCCTTGCCAATCAAATGAGCGTATGGACTCCATACGACTCCTTATCAATGAAGTGAGCGTATCAGCTTTATATAGCTCTATATTGTTCAAGTCAGTGTTTGCAAGACATGTGCCTTCAAAAGCTAGCGTATGACCCTTCTTCAACAAAGACAGCGTATCACATCAAATGCATCCAGGATGACTTTCAAAGTACAGTCAACACACGTTCTCATGTGTCCTGTACTCAGTTACCCACTTATTCAGAAGTTATGCAACGTGGCATCCATGCCACCAATCTCTCCTAGATATATTCTACTACTTTCAACCGCACTCCAACGTGTCTCCATCAGAATTCGCCACGCGTCCCTGCAGTTATGCACACGTCAAGTAACTGACTAAGCGTATGCTTCAGAACAGTTATCCAGAACTCTATAAAAGAGAGTTTCTTCATCTTCATCAGATACTACAATTAATTCAGAGAGAACAAAGAGATTGCCCAGTTGCTGTCCAAGTTCTTCGAAGTTCGAGTTTTCTTCATCGCATCGTCCAAGGGATAAAGTAATCGTCTTCTAGATTAGATTCCTACAGTTGTAATTTTCTCAGAAACACAATAAATAAAGTGAATTTATTTATGGAAAACAAATTGGCGACTCTGCTGGGGAAAGCTGTCTCCTCCAATGAGATAGCAACAACTCAATGCGATACTTCGTCGATCGGCTCGACGAAGAAGACGATGGTCGTACAATTCGACCAATCTGCTTACGAAGAAATGCTCAAGGCGAAGGAGGGCCGAATTGCTTCCTCCGCTCTTCCTGCTGCCAAGAAGAAGGGACACTCTGTTTATGTCCCTAAGTCTTCTTCGACAGCCCGAGACGTTTCTGTCACTTCTCACGCTGACAAGAACACGTCTTCAGCTTCAATGAAGCACACTTCGACTTCTCTGAACACGGCAACAGTGGCTTCTCCTAGTCACGCTGACAAAATGGGTTCTTTAACCAAGTCAGCGTGTCCAAGGAAAACCATCTCTGGACATGTCAAAGTCTCTTCTCCTTCTACTCTTACGACAGCAGTTGGCTCTTTAGCCATTGACGACTCTGTGCGTATGGCAGTCAAAGGGCAGCGTACGGTAAAGGCAGCGTACAAAAGCCAACAGCAGGCAGCGTACGCTAAGCCAAAGCCGGCGTATGCTAGTAAAAAGGCAGCATATGACCAGAAGTCCAAACTGAAGTCAGCGTATGCTAACAGATACAGTCCTTTGACTGTTTCTCAAAATCAGGCTGGGGGTTCTTTTCCACAGAACATACAAATGATTCCCCCACAACTTGCACATCTTGTACCAACCAAGGAGAAAGACTCTTTAGTCAACTCCTCTACTCCTAAGGTCTTTACCTCTGGAGTTAATTTGACTAGTACTCTTACTAGATCAAACAAAGAAAAATGCCTTTTGGCTACTTCCTCTAAAGATGGATTATTACCGAAGTCGGAATAATACCCATCTTCCTTCTCTCAAAATTTCTCGATCTGAAAAAGGCAAATTACAAGTATCCAAGACTGATACCAAAGTCATATCTCCTACGGATCTTCGTAACAAGCTTTATCAGAATCATCTCAGTTCCACTTCTGGTATTAAGAAGCCTGATCAAACTGAGACAATTATACTAGACTCTGATGCAGAATATGCCAAGAACTATGTGGCTCAAATTAATCAGTCTTTATACACTCAAGAACCGAGAAGACAGAAGAACAAAAGACAAGTTTCTATACAGAAACTATCTTCAAGTACTTCCCAATCTGTTCCTACAGATCTCCGGGAGTATTTGCAAAATAAACGGAGAATTGACACTCCATCTGGCCATGACATTGCTCATATTTGCCATGAAAAGCATGGTTGCAACTTCCAATCTCGGATTGTGATTCAGTGTTGTTGTTCACCAAAAAGACGATCTGTTTTCGAACGGATTTAATATGAACCGATATTGGAAGAAGATGAACCTCTTTATGCTTCTGTCAACATGACTTCCAAAAATATGGGGGTAGCATACGGTCTGATGCTATATCAGATTCTGAGGATGGTGTTTATCTCGGCATCCGATCCAGGACCGGAGCCTTGGCCAGGGTCTCTTCTTCTTCTCATCCAAGTGGTAATCCGGAGATCACAGAGGATTTCCTTGGAGAGTCCAATTTTCTAGTATTGACTCCTGTAAATAGTCCCGGAAAAGATACTGACTCACACAGCGATGAATCAGAACGGACTGTTTTATCGTCTATTCCTCGAATGATTACCACTTATATGGTAGACGGCAATCATGAACCTTCAACTAGCACTGAAGCTCATGAGCAGAGGATTTCTTCCTTGGAACAACAGTTGCGAGCTATGGCAGATACATTGAATGCTATGCACACTCTTATGCAAGCTCAGCATCAAACTCAGCAAGTTCAACAAACAGTACCACCAGTGGTATTAAATACTCCCGTTGCCCCAAATCCGGAACCCTCTACTATTCCGGGGGTACAATCTAATGTTTCTGTACAACCCACTCCAAGTCAATCTGGAGCTGGAGGTGGTACATATGCTGTAGTCCCTCCTCCCAATTATACTCAACAAGTTACAACTCCACAATCTTCCGGAATTGTTACTGAAGAGTTAAGGAATCTCCGAACTCAATTTGAGGCATTTAAACAAAAGGATGGTTTACAAAGGTTAGGTATCAAGCAACCTTACCCGATAGAATGGAAGCAAGTATCATATCCTCCTAAATACAAGCCTCCGACTATCTCTTTCTTTGATGGAACTACCTCCCCAAGTCAGTTCATTAATCACTTTAAAGTAATGACTGATCAGTTGCAACTAAGTGATGCCCTCCTCACTCAGGTGTTCGTCGGATGTCTCAAAGGAACAGCTTATGAATGGTATAGAAGTCTCCCGGATGGGTGCATTACATCATTTGCCGGTTTCAAACAAATATTTCTTGAACGATTCTATGAAGGGCTCAATGACATGACCATGTCAGCCCTCATAAGAATTAAACAGAAAAATAATGAGACTACCGAGGACTTCATTGAAAGATTCAGAAGAGAAGCCCTCAAAATGCCTCTTGGAACTCCCGATGTTGTTACTATCGACACTTGCAAGTCGAATCTCTTACCAATCATCAGTATGTGGACAGGGTCCACTCAGTTTCAAGATTGGCCTTCTTTCATCGTCAGTGCCAAGGCTGCTGAAGTCAGTGCTGAGACCTTCAAAGGCCTGGGGGTACAAATGGCTCCCAAAGAATCAAATCAGAGTGCTAGCAATAGTGCTCGACCCAACAATCGAAAAGGAAAAGAGGCTCTTGAAGTTAATCTCCAGAGCAATAGTCAGGAGACAAAAACTACTCAAGCTACCCCAGCTCCAACAAATCAACAACAGAGACCTCCTCGACCGAAAGAAGAGTATTCTTTCGACGATGACGATGTTCCAGGTATCTTTGAATGCTTGCTCAAAGGTAACAAAATACAATTGCCAGAAATCAAAAAGCCTGATGAAGCCAACAAGACGGATCATCCAAAATACTGTCCATATCATAGAATATTGGGTCATACAATCCGGTCTTGCTATGTATTCAAAGGAAAGATCCAGGAAATGATTAAGTCAGGAGCTGTGACACTGACACCCAAAGACAAGACAGTCACAGCAAATATAATTTCAATGCAGTTCGGTGACTTCCCTCCTTTAATGGTGGAAAGTGGGATTGTTCCTATCCCCAAAGCAACTCTCGAAGTTGTGAACATCCCACCAGCACAGAATGAAGGACTTGTTCCTGTCACAACTAAGAAGGGAGAGATCATGTGGATCCACCCGGATTTAATGACGGAGTTTGAGACGTCTTCCTCTTCTCCTCTGAAGACTCCTTTGTCTAAAAAGAAGCTCGGGAAGACTAAGTCATGCAATGTGACTTCTAGTATCACACCCGATTTTTATTTAACCTCTACTTTTATCTTGGCAGGAAATTTACTCCCTACGGAGATAAAATTTGCACCTCAATCTGAAGATAAGTACAAGCCGGTATTTCATCTATACAGTTCACGATCTCGTGAATTAATGGCGAAGATGGGTTATGATCTAGCCACTGCTCCTGGTTTGAACTCAGGCAAAGGACTCCGAGCACCTTTAGCCATCACTATGAGACATAATCAATCTCGTGTTGGTCTCGGTTTCTGGAATGAAGCTCTCATCAAGCATAAAAGAACCAAGAGCAAGATGAAGAATTGCAATATGGTTTCGATAGAATCTGAACCTGAATCTGAAGTCGAAGTTCATACTGGAACTCGATCAGGAAAAATATATCTGAAAGATTATGCTGACATTCCTGGAGAAACTCCTGATGTCCCTCCGGTTACAGCTCCAACACCAGTCTCTACTGAAGAGCCTTCAAATGTTCCTGTTGAGACAGTTCCTTCTAAACCAACAGCAGCTGACAAAAGCAAACAACAAGTTCGTTTCGATAAACCATTGAAGAATTCATCTCCTACAGGACTTGAAAAGCCTTATAATTTTGATATATTGGCTCAACTAGCCAATACACCAGCTAAATTATCAATCTTTGAGCTCTTACGCCTCTCTAAAGAGACTCGAGAAACTCTGAGTAAAGCACTGTTGCAAGCAGAAAATTGCCTAACTTTCCTCAAGAAGTTGGAAACAGAACCTGTTTCTCATTGCCATAATGTATTGGAATTTATTCCAAATATTACCTTTACGCAAGACGATATGCTGCTAGAGGATAATCGACATGACCGTCCTTTATATCATACAGGATATATCGATTCTATGAAGGTTGATCGTCTACTGATTGATCCAGGATCTGCTCTCAGTATTATGCCGAAGGCTATGCTAGATGCACTGAAGATACCTGTGCATAGTCTTTCCATCACTATCACTACCATCTTGGGATTCAATCAAGGAAAAAGTGAGCCTTTGGGCAAGATTCGCCTCAAATTTCAAATAGGCGATCTTCGCACTAAAGTTACTTTTTACATCATCGACAATCATGGTTGCTTATACAATGCTCTATTGGGGAGACCATTCTTGCATGAACATAATGTCGTTCCTTCGACTCTTCATCAGTGCTTCAAATATGTTGATCATAATGGAGAAGTTCAAAAGGAGGTTGCAGATCTCTATCCATTCAAAGGAGTCGAAGCTTACTTCAATGACGCTTGCATGTATAAAGATGAATACTCAAAAGTCTTACAAGCTATGGATAATGATGATGAGATATCAAAAGTCGATACCTTTGTTATTCCTGTAAAAGGACGTATCACTCCTCCGCAGTCTGCTAAATCATCTGAAGAAGACTCACTGACAATTCCTGTCAGTGGACGTATTACTTCATCATTTGCCCAAGCTCCACAAGGCTCACTGATAATTCCTGTCAGTGGACGTACTACTGTATCGTCTTCCCAAGTTCCACAAAGTTCGCTGATAATTCCCGTCAGTGGACGTGCCACTCCTCCTCCATCCTCTCAGGCTAGACCAGATACTCTAGTCATTCCAGTCAGTGGACGTACTACTTATCCACGATCTTCTTCAAGGGAGCTCACCTCTTCTGAGCCTTTTGTTATCGACCTTAATCGAAACAAAACTTCTGATCGCTCTTCCTCTCCCCCTTTTGTCATTAATTTGACTAAGTCTGATAAGGCTCAGCCTTCTGTTGTAAATAAGTATCTAATATTAATGAAGCATCTCCTTTGTAGTATATTGATGTTTGTAATCATGTACAAAGTTATTTACAATTGCTAGATAGCTTAGAGCCACTAACTATAGGAGTTGTTCAAACTCTTCATACAGATGTATCATTAGAGTCTATACAAAAATCGTACTTCGTGGTTCCTATTCGAAAGAAGGGAGAAAATCCAATATTCTTCTACAAAGGACCCCATAATCCTTCTAATCTGGAAGAAGATGACAAAAACGACGATACTGGAAGGTTACAATTACGTCGCTACAGTCAACAGTCCAAAAATATCATCAAGAATATGGGTTATGACTTCAGAACCAGCCTCAATAATGGAAAAGGAAGAAGAATGCCTGTTCGAATTCCTCCATTAAAATACGGAAGGACAAAATGTGGTTTGGGTTACATTGCTCCTACCTCCTTTATCAACATAGTCCATGAAGATTCAGAAACCGATAAAGACGAACGATCTGAGTCTTCCGATTCCCTCTCTTGGGATTCTGACACTAGTATTGGCGATTTTCATCGTTCTATTCTATCCATCAATATGGTCTCTATCGATGGCCCACCAGAAAATGATGAAGATGAGGAGGAGTTTGAAATATCACCAGAATCAGAACAATGGGCTCAAAGATTAGATAATCAATGGGAATTCAGGTTCGAGCAGAGAGAACCTCATACTGAAGATAAACTGATCCAAATTGATGTTGGTGTATTCATCAGCGAAAGTCTTTCAGAAACAGATAAACAAGACATGATCAAGCTTATTCATGATTATATCGATGTCTTCGCCTAGAGTTATGAGGATATGCCAGGATTAGATCCAAAGATTGCAATGCACAAATTTAATATCATGCCAAATGCTAAACCAGTCAAACAACAACAGCGACGATTTCGTCCAGACATTATGGATGAAATTGAAGCTGAAGTCAACAAGCTTATGGCTTCCGAATTTATTCGAGAGGAACAACATCCTGAATGGGTGGCTAACATCGTTCCTGTCCTCAAAAAGATCGGCAAGATCCGAGTCTGTATAGACTTTCGCGATCTCAATGCAGTTTGTCCTAAAGACGAGTTTCCTCTTCCAATTACCGATGTCATGATCGATAACACATGTGGTTTCGAACGAATGTCATTCATGGATGGGTATTCGGGATACAATCAAATCAAAATATTTTCTGACGACGAGAGACATACTTCCTTCAGAACACCGATCGGTACATACTGTTATACAGTGATGCCGTTTGGTCTCAAGAATGCAGGAGCAACATATCAGCGAGCAATGAGCACTATATTCCGCGAACATCTCCGGAAAATAGTCGAATGCTATGTTGATGATATTGCAGTTAAAAGTCGACGAAAGGAGGATCATATCCAAGATTTGAAGACTATCTTTGATTTAATGCGTCAGCATCAACTTAAAATGAACCCTACTAAGTCCTTCCTGGGCGTCTCTAGTGGCAAATTTCTCGGCTTCGTCATTACCGCTAAAGGTATACACGTGGATCCCGAGAAGATCAAAGCCATTCAAGAGATGCGTCCTCCACGCACCTTAAAAGAGCTACGAGGATTTCAAGGAAGAATTGCTTATATCAGGAGATTCATTTCTAACTTATCAGGACGCTGCAGACCATTCAACAAACTTCTGAAGAAAGGTGTATCTTTCGTCTGGAACGAAGAATATCAAAAAGCATTTGACGATATCAAACAGTATCTCATGAACCCTCCGGTTTTGGTACCTCCCGTCTCGGGAATACCATTTCTTCTATATGTTCGAGCCATGGATCATTCTCTTGGTGCATTACTCGCCCAGAAAAATAAAGATGGCCATGAACAGGCTATTTATTATCTCAGTCGCACAATGACAGGCGCTGAACCGCGTTATTCTCCAATCGAGAAAGAATGCCTAGCATTAATATTTGCTGTTCAGAAAACGCGACATTATATTATCGGTCAAACGATTCACGTCATTTCCAGAGTGAATCCCATCAGGGTTATGATGAAGAAACCCGGTATTCTCAACTCCAGACTAGCTAATTGGGGAATCTTTTTAGCTCAATACGACATGCATTATATTCCTCAGAAGTCAGTTAAAGGACAAGCTCATGCTGATTTTCTGGCAGCTCATGCGGTTCCAGA
Source organism: Iris pallida (assembly GCA_029216955.1). NCBI lineage: Eukaryota > Viridiplantae > Streptophyta > Magnoliopsida > Asparagales > Iridaceae > Iris > Iris pallida. The sequence goes on along the minus strand of JANAVB010000227.1, from coordinate 57,724 downwards.
AGATTCTAAATTATATGACGAGATTCCTGATGAAGTCTTGGATTCAAATCTGGTTTCTGAAGAAATTCCTACCTGGCGTCTATTCTTTGATGGAGCATCTAGAATAGGTCCTAATGCCAATATTGTCGTCGGAGTTGGATTGTTCTCGTATCCCCAGAAGGACTAACTATTCAGAGGGCTTATTCTCTGGATCAATCATGTTCAAACAATGTAGCCGAATACAATGCGTTGCTCATCGGTCTTCAACTTGCTAAACATCTAGATATTCAATATTTAGAAGTTTATGGAGACTCCAAGCTTATCATCAATCAGATCAGAGGAACGTATGAAGTTCGTCATCAGGATTTGATACCTTATCATCGAGCAACACTCTCTATGCCCTCCTCCTTTGAAGGTTTCTTTATTGAACATGTTCGACGAGCCTATAATGCAGAAGCTGGTGCTTTGGCTAATCTTGCTGCTGTATTAGCCATACCAATCAGACATCAGCAAGTAATAGTGGTTTATAACCGAAAACTATTCTGCATTGAGAATAATTTGGCTTTGGCTTTTTCCCATAATCCAGACAAAGATTCTCTCAACCTTGATGCTGGATTAAAGTTTGACAAAGTGTCCTCATCTTCTTCCGATCCTACTATGGAATATGTCTTTTCTAATAAAACAGAAGCCATAACTGAAGACTGGCGACGCCTGTTTCTAGACTTTGTATTATATGACATACTTCTCGATAATCCGAGTGAAGCAGCGTCTATTCGGCGTCGATCTCTCAGATTCTATTATAATCATACTACGAAGACATTATATCGTTGGGCCTACGACGGTCTTCTCCTCCGATGCATCGCTGGTGAAGAAGCACAACAGATTGTCCGTGAAGCACATGATGGTGTTTGTGGAGCTCATCAACCGGGTCCTAAACTTCAAGATCGTATCCGACGTATGGGTTATTATTGGCCCACGATGGTGGCTGACGCCATTCAATATGCTCGGAAATGTAAAGCTTGCCAAATTCATGCGGACTTTATCCATCAACCGTCAGAGTTCTTACACCCAACAGCGGCATCATGGCCCTTTGAAGCTTGGGGCATGGATGTCATTGGTCCTATTAACCCACCATCATCAAAAGGACATCGGTTTATTCTAGCAATAACCGATTACTTTTCCAAATGGGCTGAAGCAATCCCGTTATCTGAAGTCAAAACTTCTAATGTTATTAACTTCGTCAAACATCATGTCATCTATCGATTTGGTGTTCCTCGGCGTATTATCCATGATAACGGACCGCAGTTTGTCAGTCAGAAATTTACTCGATTCTGCGATGATTATCGGATCAATAATTTAGCTTCTACAGCATATAATCCAGCAGCTAATGGATTGGCAGAAGCTTTCAATAAAACGATCATCAAACTCTTGAAAAAGTTTGTTTCTTCCAACAAACGCAACTGGAGCGAGAAGCTTGGTGAATGTTTATGGGCCTACCGCACCACAGTTCGCAATGCGACCGGATGTACGCCTTTCTCTTTGGTATATGGGTGTGAAGCTGTTCTTTCCCTTGAAATCCAGATTCCTTCTCTGAGAATTGCAATCTCCAATGAACTTACAACAGAAAACAATGATCGTCTTCGACTTCAAGAATTGGAAGCTCTAGATGAAAAATGATTGTATGCTCAACAAAATATCGAGCTGTATCAGGCCCGAATCTCAAAAGCTTTTAACCGGAAAGTCAAAGTCAGAGCATATCAGAAGGGAGAACTGGTCCTTACTGTCAGACGTCCTATAACCATGACACATATGAGCAAAGGCAAATTTGACGCGAAATGGGAAGGCCCATTCGTAGTAAACAAAGTCTTCTCTAACGAAGCATACCAGCTTGCCTCTATGGAAGGGAAAGTCACGATGATGCCTATCAATGGCAAATTCTTAAAGAAATATTATGTATAATATTTTTATCATTCCCCAGCAAATATAAAATCAAAGTTAATTCTTCTCTACAAAAGTTATCTCGATATCGTTATCCCCAGAGGAAACTGATATTCTACCATGTATCATTTTCCCAGAGAATTTGATATTTTGTCTTATTAGATCCCCAGTGGATTTAATAAAGATCTTGTATAGAAAATTATGTCCGTATTACCTCTGAATTTTCTATCTCAGTATGTATCATATTTTTTATTCTATGAAAATGATATCTCGTCTTTTGATTTCCGAGTCCAAAGATCATGAAAATAGAATCCAAAGATATCTTTATATCTGAATTCTGTTTTCTCTAATCAGTATTAAACTAAAATTATCTTTGGTTTAATATCATGATAGAGTTACAAAGTTTATTTGTATATTCTATTTTATTGAAATATGTCATGTATTATTTACCTCTGAACATGTTTTCTACAAAAATATCATCCACAGAATTGAAATCAAGTCAAAATATTCATTTCAATCAAAATCAAAACATTGATTACAAATGGGTACCAAAACTTCAATACATGATGTAAAAGATCTATTTATGAGGAGTAATTATCTCCTGAATACGAACGATTACATTATTTATCTTTTCTTCATGAGTTTTCTTGATTCGCTCTGTTGTTTCAGCTCCAATCATCCGTTGGTCATATTCCACAATAATAGAGCTACGGCGATTGGTCTCTTCAATCTGATTGGTTTGCATCAATTCTCGCTCTTGCTGTAAAAGTTGACAGCGTTCAGCTTCAGATTTACGATCAGTAGCAATCTCTGATTGTTCTTTTTCCACGGAGGCAATTTGCTCCTGAAGACGAGCTAGCTCTTCCCTCAACTTTCTAAGCTCTTCAGCTTTTGACGCTTCATCTTTCTCTAGGCGCTCCATATTCTGACGAGTACTTATTATTTCTTCGTCTTTCGCCATTAACTCTTTAGAAGACTGAGCGAGGAATTCTGTCAGAGCAATGTGCTGAGCTTGAGCTTCATTTTCCAATTGAGTAATCTCAGCTGCAGTCAGAGACTTAATATCCTCCTTTTTAATCTTCTAGTATTTATGGATGTTTGCTTCTAAAGCATTTAGGAGATGTTCAAAAAAGACACATTGGGTCTCATAACCAGCCTGTCTTAAAGCTGAAAGTGGAAAACTAGTCGCCTCTCGAAGACTCGAAAAGGGCATAGTCTCATCCTTCATAAGTCGTCTCGAGAATGTATCCAGATATGAATAAATAATATCTGAATACATCCCCATGATGTTTGCTATCCCTGTGTCAAAACCGGGAGTCGCTGCAATAGTAGAGGAAGGAGCAGGAGGAGCCTCTATTCTGGGAGCTGAAGAGAGTGCTTTTGGAGAACTGGGCAAATGTGAACTCCCCTCACCCATATCAGTTTGGACAAGTGGGGCTTGAGTAGAACTCATTGTCACGCCCCGATCCGGGAAATCGTTCGTCCTCGCTAGATTTTACCCGAATCATCGTCCTCGCTGGGGCGTGATGCCGCACGAGCCTGGAGTTGCGCTCGTGCAAGACAAGATAACAGAATCACATAGAACTATCTCAAATCGATAACATAAGCAGCGGAAGGAAACGAAGTAAAACATAAGAATCTCTTTTATTGATAACATATTGAAGGTTACAAAGGCTCTGAATAGCCCAACATAAAATGCCAATTGGCTACAACGCTCATGATCTCTCTACCTCACAAAGGATTTCATTGTTCCATACATTATGCCCCTTTATAGCCACCAAGTAGTCTTCGGTCGAACATCTCCATGTCGCAAGTCCGAACGCATATGCGGAAGCTCCTCTTGAACGCCAAGGACTCCATACCTCGGCACGTCCAAGCCAAGCTCCGCCCCAAGCCGATCATAACCTGTGCTTGCACATAAACTAGTGGGGGATTAGTGCTTTCGTCCTCGCTTCGCACTGATCAAAACTCGCTCGCACCCAAACCAAACACTAATTCATTTAGTGAAGCATGTATCTTAATAGTGATCTTTCTATTTAGCCTTAGGATCAGTTTCATGGCATTGTTTACGTATAGCAACTTATATCATAATGTGTCCCATATCGTGTTCCTGCAGCAGATACAGTTAGCCATAATATGAACGTAAACATAGTATTCGTGCTCATCCCGTCCCATTTTCCTTAGCCAGCACGGGTTAGAACTTAACATAAGCAAACATACTATTCGTACATCCGACCAATCATAACATAAACATATGCATAACGGGTAGCAGGCCCTGCGCCTGTACCCAGCTCTCATCTCAGCCCACCGGCCCTAACTATATGAAGGTCACGGTGTTTCGCACCGTAATGGACTTGGCATCTCATATGTGTAAGCCTATAATCGCTTCGATACGGGTTGCTAGCCCAGTATCTGAAGGATCCTAAACTTACGAATATCATAGCTTATCACAGTACTGGACGGTCGCAATCCGTCCGAATGTTGTGCACCATAAATACCATACATAATTTCCTCCTAGGCCGAACGGTCCCGGCGCCCCGGCGTAACCGTTCGAGGGAAGCCGCACCCGTGCACGGGCAATCCGAGTCCATTGACCATGCAATACGTTCCATATCATACAATCCACAACATACCAACCGATCTCGTATTCCATAAACATAGTCTCGCACATAAACGGTTTCCCGTGCCATAAACGGTTTCCCGTGCCATAAACATAATCCACCATTCATATGGGGAGCTCCGTCGGCGTTATGCCCCAACACATCCATATTGATGCACGACGCCCAACGGCTTAGTCGTCTCGTACTCATAATCACGCATCCCGTACATAATGTTATTCGCATAGCCTACCTCCGTATTTACTTAGTCATTTCGTAGCTTAAGTGCACAAAGGCACGCTCAGCACCATAACCAACGTTCTACGCCTAGAGTTCAATGTTCTCGGAGCCGTGCACATGGTGTACATCTCATTATCATCTTTCAATGTTCTACCATCATTGCCCTACTGCGACTCGTGCACTCGATGCACGTCGCTTCAATTGTTCGATTGTTCAATATTCTACCTTAGTGTTCAACGCATACTTAGACACTTACTCGTCGAGCCACGCTCGCTAACTCGATAACATCTTACGCATACCATAACATATTTTATTAGACGTGAAGGAATAGGAAGAGAGAGTCAAGAACCCGCCCACCTTAAGCCGATACGCCTTGCCGTTTTGCCGATTGAAGCGTCTCGCTTCCATAACTCAATCGCATAGCTAACTCCCGAACTTAGCCATTCCTTTGACCTACTCGGTTGATTTGGCCTATCGTGCCCATGCCACAATCCGTTGTAAGGCCACGATTTGGTTTCGCGGACACTTCATTGCATAAGGTAAAATGCCGACCTCTTATCGTCCAACGTAAAAGCATAGCCTGCACACCAGATCAACTAAAATCAGCACTTGCTCAAACGGGACTTATCCTTTGCATCAATTCGATTCATAGATTCCAATCGACTCAAAGCTTACCTTTGGCCAACGTAACTCTTGCATCGATTCGCATCGATACCTCATCGGGTCAACGCAACTCTTCGAGTCAACGACTCATCGTAATGCACTAATGCGGAGCGAGGCATTACATAATATACCACTCAAAATCAGGTTCGTCCTCGAACCGAAACCAACACTTAATCCAAGTGCCTCGCATAGATCGCTTCACGATCTCGTGCTACTATCGTTGAATCATACAACTTAGTTTGGATCATACACATATTTTAGGCGTCCCACCAATATATGCATTTCAGCCAAGCTCAGTTGTAGGATATCGGGACAACTAATAAGTTCAACTTAAATCCTCAAACACCAAACATTCCGTATTCGACTTAGTCATATCTTAGCGCCTTTTTCCAAAATACTCCTCGTATGTGTATTCCATAATATGCGATCCTCTTCCAAACATCTTTGTACATAACTTAATTCAACCATAACTTCGATCTCGTAAGTTTCTCACCGGTCATCTAGCACTCGCATTGCATCGAGTCATTGTGCATCCGATCACAACAATTTTCTGCAATGCCTATTCGCCCAACCGTTTGCCTATCTCTCACATAATCCAAGTCCTTCATCCAATCATTCATAACACTTGGCCTTAACGACATGGACTAAGTCAACATGTCACAAATTCCTTTGTCTACAATCCGTACTAAGTCTCGTACACAACTATCCCAACACGACCCACATTCTCGAATTGCCTACGCATCGCGTCTGGGGCTACCCCCGCTAGGTAACTTATCCAGACATCATGCTCGCACTCTCCCGACATAAGAGGTCAACTTGAGTCTACAATGCTCAAAGGCAACAATCTTTCCGACCCAAGGTCTCTTACGATACGCCTATATCTTATTCTCAATCGAATATGAATCCCATACTCAATCTTTGATTCAATCCCGACTAGTTCGTTCTATAACGTAAATCGCGCACTCGAACACACATAACTTAACCGTTATTCAGACCGATCTACGACATAACTCTTAGGGTCGTTCTACAATCCGTTGCTCTCGCGTATTGCAGAATTCTTATAATTGCCTTACCGCATCACTACGCTAAGTACGTTCCTGAACATCTATTCAATCGTCGACCAACCGAGTCTACCTAGTCGAAGGCTACTCGCTAACTTTCGATACGCGATACTCGCTCGCTTAGACTTATCCTTAGCTTGCACTACCTCATTCCTTATCCTTCTTATGCGACTTCTTTAGGGTCATCCTATGGGATTTCACATTCACTTGATTTGGCGGTCAAGTCTTCTAGGGTCATCTGCCCCGAAACTACGCTCGATAATTGAAGATCATCAACGAGGGACAGTTACAACGAACCATGCTATATCCTATCGCGGAGCCAAATCAATTCCCGATACTTCCTATGGGACTTTACCCAATCCATAATTCATCTACTCTCGCGTAACTGATGCGTCGTTGCTACACGAATCACTCATGCACATTGCGCGCCATTACTACTCGAATCACTCGTATACTACCGTTGACAATATCACACAATCCTCAATTTTGCCTTCGCATCAAACCACAAGTCCATATCAAATTTGCCACGCCTTGCAAGTTTGATCATCCCCGCTGGATGAATCACCATACCAGCGCTCACGCGGAATGATCGTTCTAATTTGACGTGACGCATGTGCGAGGCTAGTGTTGCGCTCGCTCAAGACAAGAATGTCAACGTAGTGGTTATCCATGAAGCAATCCATACACTTTTGTTTTCATCCAAATAATATCCATCCACTCTAAATTTTCCGAAGCACTCATACCGTTATCATTCGAATTTCCATAACTTAACTTGCATCCTATATATCCAACAACAATGCTCAATATAGTTTTCATTCATTCGATCAGAGTATCCCCGAGTTATTGCATATCGTCTTTGATACGCCTCAATACCATCGTCGACATGCATAACTTGAACATCTTTCTTTCTCATAAGCTCAAACCCGTTGCAATCATTGCCATTATCCGAACTCGAATACGAATCAAGTCTCACACTTATCAAGATCCATTCAGTTGTAACTACCATAATCGCGACATAATTTCCAATTCACATATTCATTCTCATTTCCCTAACTCGCACTTTTCAAATCGTGCTACCGACTCCTCGTGCTAACTCAAATTCGTTCATACGATTTCTCCGTACCTACTCAATTCGTTCCGAAGAAGTCTCCGTACTAACTCACGTACATTCGACCATGTCGACTATTTTCTCAACGTAACATTCCTTCGCATATGTTCGGCCTATCGTTCAACTTATACTTAACGAATCCTCGCCCGACGTATCATCCATAAGTATGACTTCGCACATAATTGTTCAACTCAATTCATCAAAGCATACTAGCATCGACTTCTATCAAGTCTCTCCTACTCGAGTCTCGGTACTACTCCGTCCGTTGAGGACAAACATATCGCAACAACATAATCGTCTCGACTTAACCTATCACAAGTCACCAAACAACTTAACATAGCTATCGCTAAGTGGTACTTCATATACCACTCAGGGTCGAGCCTATCGTTATCGACACACTACTTCGCTATACTTGCTCGCATAATTGGTATTGCATATACCACTCAAAATCGAGTCATTACTCGACATAACACTCCATATAGGTCCGACTTCTGTCTCAACTTAACCGTCCCGTATGGCGATCCTTCCGATCCCAGCTCTAACGTTAGCTCAAGTTTAACACACATTCGATCTAACCGTACCATGGCGACCATACCGATCACGCCCGTAACATTGGCTTATTCAAAGCTCAACGCGACGTACAGCCAACATAAGCGTTCGCCTACACAACTCGACTTAGCGACCAACTCAACTCGTACAATCGCATCCGCGATCTTCGAATCCCGCTCGTTGTAGCTCGTGCAACAACTTAGTCTCGATACTTAAGGTCTTTACTCAATCTCGCACAACATATCGCTATCCATCCGTATAGCCATACTACGCCTATCATACCGTATCGACTCGTTGCACTGATGCAACGAACGATCCACGACTTGCTGCACTCCGTGCAACCAACGACACATAACCATTCGCATAACAACATAACATGCACCGCCTCATATATCGACTCGTTGTACCTTGTGCAACCAACAACACATATCCCCTCGCACTGCGTGCGACCAACAACACATAACTCATCGCACTGCGTGCGACCCACAACACATAACTCCTCGTACTGCGTGCGACCAACAACTCATATATCATCGTTACACTTCGTGCAACCAACATCCCATAACTCGTTGTACTTCGTGCAACCAACACTCTCCGATGGCACCCGGAGATAACGTAATAGTCACGACATACTTGTGGCAGACGTACGCAACTTAATATAGACTTATTGTATGGAACATCCAATGTAGCGTCGAGCAGATCCATGAGCCATGCGGTTGCGGAAACAACTTAGAGTCAACTGGATTCGATAACGAAACAACTGAGGGTCAAAGAGATTCACGCACGGTCCAAAGGATGGAACCGCTCTGATACCAACTTGTCACGCCCCGATCCGGGAAATCGCTCGTCCTCGCTAGATTTTACCCGAATCATCGTCCTAGCTGGGGCGTGATGCCGCACGAGCCTGGAGTTGCGCTCGTACAAGACAAGATAACAGGTTCACATAGAACTATCTCAAATCGATAACATAAGCAGCGGAAGGAAACGAAGTAAAACATAAGAATCTCTTTTATTGATAACATATTGAAGGTTACAAAGGCTCTGAATAGCCCAACATAAAATGCCAATTGGCTACAACGCTCATGATCTCTCTAGCTCACAAAGGATTTCATTGTTCCATACATTATGCCCCTTTATAGCCACCAAGTAGTCTTCGGTCGAACATCTCCATGTCGCAAGTCCGAACGCATATGCGGAAGCTCCTCTTGAACGCCAAGGACTCCATACCTCGGCACGTCCAAGCCAAGCTCCGCCCCAAGCCGATCATAACCTGTGCCTGCACATAAACTAGTGGGGGATTAGTACTTTCGTCCTCGCTTCGCACTGATCAAAACCCGCTCGCACCCAAACCAAACACTAATTCATTTAGTGAAGCATGTATCTTAATAGTGATCTTTCTATTTAGCCTTAGGATCAGTTTCATGGCATTGTTTACGCATAGCAACTTATATCATAATGTGTCCCTTATCGTGTTCCTGCAGCAGATACAGTTAGCCATAATATGAACGTAAACATAGTGTTCGTGCTCATCCCGTCCCATTTTCCTTAGCCAGCACGGGTTAGAACTTAACATAAGCAAACATACTATTCATACATCCGACCAATCATAACATAAACATATGCATAATGGGTAGCAGGCCCTGCGCCTGCACCCAGCTCTCATCTCAGCCCACCAGCCCTAACTATATGAAGGTCACGGTGTTTCGCACCGTAATGGACTTGGCATCTCATATTGTAAGCCTACAATCGCTTCGATACGGGTTGCTAGCCCAGTATCTGAAGGATCCCAAACTTACGGATATCATAGCTTATCACAGCACTGGACGGTCGCAATCCGTCTGAATGTTGTGTACCATAAATACCACACATAATTCCCTCCTAGGCCGAACGGTCCCGGCGCCCCGGCGTAACCGTTCGAGGGAAGCCGCACCCGTGCACGGGCAATCCGAGTCCATTGACCATGCAATACGTTCCATATCATACAATCCATAGCATACCAACCGATCTCGTATTCCATAAACATAGTCTCGCACATAAACGGTTTCCCGTGCCATAAACGGTTTCCCGTGCCATAAACATAATCCACCATTCATATGGGGAGCTCCGTCTGTAATGCCCCGCTCCGCACGGTGCATTATGCTGAGTCGTTGACTCGAAGAGTTGCGTTGACCCGATTATGTATCGATGCAAATCGATACGAGAGTTACGTTGTCCCGAGCAACGCATCGAACTAAGTCGATGCGAAGAGTTGCCTTGTCCCGAAAAGAATGCATCGAGTGAATCGATGCGAAGCGCCGCGTTGCCCCGAAGGATGAGTGCGTTGAATCGGCTCGAAGATTCTAAGAAATCGAATCGACCAAGGCGCAAGTCCGAATCGATGCAAGTATTGATTTTAGTTGGTTTCGTGTGCAGGTTATACTTTGACACGAAAATATTAGAGGTCGATCTTCGGCAATATTTAGTAAGGGGTCCGCGAAACCAAATCGATGCCTTGCGACGGACGGAAGCGTTGACACGCTAAGGCAAATCGGACGTACAAATTCAATAAGCACGAAGTGCTCGAATGGCTAAGTCAGGAGAGTGACCGTGCAACAAAGTTATGAAATCGAGCCACATCGGCTCGGCGAAACGAGAAAGACGTATCGACTCAAGGTGGGAGGATTGACTTCTTTTTACTCCTTCATTTGATAAGTCAAATATATCATTGTATGCTAAAAGTTAACCTATCGACGCCACGGGCGTGGTCCGATCGGAAGTAAATCATAACGTGTGTCGAACACTAAGTTAGTACAATTGAAATGAAACGTGCATCAAATGCACAAGTCGCTACGGAACATTGGATATCGCTAAGGCGAGCACCTCGGTACGCAAGCCACAATAACATGGGATAACTGTACTCGGCGAGTGCCTTAGTGCACGAACCATACCATGCCTTCGCGCACGAGTTAGAACGGCTAGAACATTAAAAGACAATAGACGAGCGCCATATCGCACAAGCTCCGAACATTGAATGCTAAGTTATAGAACATTTGGAATACGGTCGGAACGTGCCTACGTGCACGGGATAATAAAAGATGGCTTCGTTGCGAAAGAATACAGTTGTGGCATGAATGTGGCGGAACTGTCGGATATGACATAATGCCTCGAAAGGTGTTCGAGACCTTTGGGTCGTTCGGTTGACGAGCATTGAGTTGAGGCATGATGCCATGGAAATATTGAAACGAAGAATGAAACGTAAGAACATAGAATTGATAACGGAGAAATGCGAGATGATAATGCGGCATGGTGCCCTTCGAAACGTTTGCAGCCTTCGGGCGTTCGTTGAGAACATTGGGGCGTTGTGCCAATTGAAATAGAGATAAGCGAACTTGCTTGGTTGTATGAAATATAAGATTCGTTGCATGGTCAAATGGACTTAAAGACTATTGCCCGTGTACTGGTGTTTCTTCCCTCGAACGTGATCACCAGGGCGCTAGGACCGTTCGGCCTAGGAGGGACTGCGATAATCGGTATTGTTGGTGCACTTCGACTAGACGGGTGGCGACTGGCTAGTGAATGTGATAAGCCACTTACACGAGTACTTCGGGGGTCCTCTGATTGTGGTTAGCAACCACAACTGAGTGATTGTCGTCTTACATATTCGATTCGATAAATATAAGTCCATTCTAGCCCGAAAAGCTAGTGACCTTCATATAGAGAAGGGCGATGGGTTTGGAAGTGCAAGGTATGTGTATATCCTGTATGGACGGATTCTGAATAGAGGACACTAATAACATGACAGGGATGGATTACGGCGTATTCACCTTGCGACGACGCAAGGGCGAGTGCGTCGACTTGGTAAGTCGCGCCACGAATCAAACACGAGATTGCTTGTTTGTTGCCTATTCAATTCGATAACATGTTGCTATGATAAATGCTTTACGCTTTCGAAGATGCCATGAAATTGACCCTTAGGAAAACATAGCAAGATCATAAGCTAAGTTGCATGAATCAACATAAAGATTAAAATGTCGGTTTGGAAAGATGATTCTTTGCTTCAGTACATGCGAGGACGAACGTACTGATCCCCCACCAGCTTCATGCAGGGTGCAGGGAATGGATTGCTCGTGGCGAAGCGTTGCTTGAACGTGTTAAGGCTTGGAATGCCGAAGCGCATTGAAGCGTGCTATCGCATTGACGCTCGGACTACGCAGCTGGATTGATGCGGCCGAGATATAGAAGGCATGATGTATGGAACGGTAAAATCCTTTGTGGGCAAGAGAGAACCTGAGTATTGTAGCCAATCTGGCATATATTGTTAGGCTATCGAAAGCCATTGTAACCTCAGTTTCGGATATCAATAAAGAGAATTGTTTTGTATACTCTGTTTCCTTTCGTTGTTAATATCGAATTAAAAGATAACCATTTGAGAACTTGTCATCTTGCCTTGCACGAGCGCAACTCCAGGCTCGTGCGGCATCACGCCCCCTGTGAGGACGATGATTCGGGTGATTCCGGGTCGGGGCGTGACAAATTGGTATCAGAGCTCTAGGCTCAATTTCCTCTGGACGCTTGCTTCATTTCAGTTCTAAAAGTTGCCCACCACCAATCGAAACCACTCTTGACTCTACTCGATGCCGCACTGGATGTTCCATACAATAAGTCTAATACAAATCATGTAATTTTGCCGCGTGTTGTTTAGAAATTACATGGTGTTAGTTGGAAAAGTCGGAAAAGGTTTGTTGCTGTAAGTGCAACAAGTTGCGAGATATGAATTCAAGAATTTGTTGCCGTAGATGCAACACGTCGTAAATTGTGGTTTGAGATTTCGTTGTTTACAACGAACGATACGAGAAATGTTGGTTGCATCGATACAATGATAGTCGTGGAATGTTGCTGCAGCAATTGCCACGCGTTGATTGTAAATGATGCGTTGAAAAGAGAATGAAAGTTGATATTGAATGTGTCGAACGGATTCACATATCGATTTCGAATGTGCGTTGCGAGGAAAAACGATAAGTCAATATCGAATGTGTTGAACGGATTTGAGCATTGACTTTGAATGTCGGAAATAAAATGTTGCACGGGGTGCAATGCGTATCGAAAATGAAATTGTTGCACGGGGTGCAATGAGTATCGAAAGTAAAACTTTGCACGAGATACAACGGAAGAAAACAAAAGTTATAAATCGAGAAACGAAATTGGTTCGGTTGCGTGCCGAGCTTGTGTTGGCAAATGAATGCATTGGCTGAGTTGTATCGGATTTGAATTAATCAAAGTTACGGTTGTGATCAAGCACGATCACTGCAGAAATCGTGAGTCGGAAGAGATCGTTAGTTCGTAAAGAGTATGTTACGACGGAAGAACTTGAATTCTGGGTGGTATATGGCATACCACCGAAGCAATGAATGGCTCGATTCCGAGTGGTATATGTAATACCATTTGTGCGATGAATTGCATCGACGTATTGTGAGAATTGCGGAAGGTTTGTCCGCAACGGACGGGATAGCACCGAGACTCGATTGAGAATTTGTACGACGGCATGTTGATGCAAGTGTTCTTCGACGATCGGTTAGAACGGTAAGGCGGGGCTTGTATCATGGAATGATACGTTGAATGAAAATTTATGTGTCGGTCGAATGACGGGAGCTAGCGAAACGATTATGCCTTGAGGCAACAATCGGATCGACGGGATAGGAAATTTGAAATGTTGAAATCGAACCGCACGACTTGCGAGCTCGATGAAAATGTTGGGCGAGGCGAATCGAATCGCACGACTTGCGATCTCGATAGAAATGTTCGGCTAGGTGAATCGAATCGCACGAATTGCAATTTCGATAGAAATGTGGGGCGATGCGAATTGTAATCGAATCGTACGATATGCGACTTCGGTGAAGAGTTGGTTGACGGGAGTAATCGTGCCTAAAAAATAGTTGGTTACGTTACGGCGAAACTCATTTGAGTACGACTGAAAACACGCAAAACTTAGAGGGCGAGATCGTATGACTTGAGGGTTCGATGTTGGATAATCGGTAACTCAGTTACGCGATCGAAGTATAGCGGGATGCGGCAAATCGGAGAACGAGTCGATGCGTATGGAAAAGTTCGTTACGAACTTGGATGTATGCGATGCGAGTTAAGTTGACGTTGAAACGAATTCAAAGTGGACCCTTACGTTATCGAAATGGATACGGCGTATCGAGATCGATACGTAAGGAAATGTAAGCGATGTGAGAATACAAAATAGAGTGTGCCTCGCGCTACGAAATTTTGTAAGTAACGATGCGAGAATGAACGAATTTGGTTGATCGTAAATTTTGTGATTGATCAGGGCGAGACAATAAGTCATCGACGATTGCTCGATGCGTATAGCATCTCGTGTGTCGACCCGTGAATAAGATAGACTCGAACTCGATGCGAGTAGATGTTTCGTAAATTGCAAAATCATCGACGGTAGTGCATAACTTGACTCGGAGGATAGTTGCGCATCAGTTGCGCCGATAGAAATGGTTATGTACAGATTGGATAGTCGCATAGAAATAGTTATGTCGGAACGTGATTTGGCTCCGAAATAAGATATAACATGGTTCGTAGTACACTGTCCTTCGGTGATGATCCACAATTATCGAGCGTAGCTTCGGGGCAGCTGACCCTAGAAGACTTGACCGCCAAATCAAAATTGAATGCTGCAGACCGTAAGATGACCCATGCGATATCGCATAAAGGATTTCATCGATAACAAATTAACGTGATGCATGTTGACGATAAGTCTAGGCGATCGAGAATTGTCGGAACAACTTTCGATTGAGAATGATATAAATAGATTACGAGTATTCGTCGGATGGATACTTGAATGGTTATGTTGGTCGACGATAGAACTTGAAATTCACCCGCGAACTTGGTGATTCGGATAGGCATTTGCGAGAATCGTGCTATGCACGAGAGGGAACGATAAGAAAATGACTTACGAGTTGTACCGTTAGATTCGGATTCACCTCGCAATTGAGCTTGCGTGAATCGAACCTACATTCGATGTTGCGAGACGGATAAGTTGGGAATTTGGCTAGTTAATTCCTATTCGCTAGGAATCGAACGTAAGGCGTATCGTAAAGACTTTCGTATCAAGGCGATCGTCGTCTTGAGCACCGTCGCCTTGATGTAAACTTTGGGTCGGATAGATTGTGGTCTTTGTGCAATGTCAATTGAAATTTGCGTCGGAAGGATTTGAGCACGGTGTCTAGGTAAGTCACCTAGCGGACGTAGTCCAAATGTTGATGCTTTTGCAAGTCAACAAAAGAGAACCATATCGAGATAGGATACGAAGTAAAACATCAGAAATCGTTGGATAGTGACGCCGAACGCACGGCGTTGCAGAGACTCATTGTGATCGGATGCGTGACGGCTTGACACGACGCGTAGAATTGATAGTCCCGATAAAACATACAAAGTGAGAAATGCAATTTTTGAATCGCATCATGTGCCTTGATTTTGTTGGACGACCACGCATGTATCAATATGCATGTGCGCTAGAATTGCGAGAACAAGTAATAGAGCCAAGTCCGATTGAGAATACGAGATGGTAAGTGATTGAGAATGAGAAGTTACATGTTAGCGTTGTTCCGATATCTTACAACTGAGCTTGGCTAAAATACATATATTGGTGGGACGCCTAAAATATGTGTATGATTCCAAACTAAGTTGTACGATCCAAACGATAGTGAGACGAGATCGTGGAACGATCTAATGAAACCCTTGGAAATTTAGAATTGGTTTCGGTTCGGGACGAACCTTGTTTTGAGTGGTATATTCTGTAATGCCCCGCTCCGCACGGTACATTATACTGAGTCGTTGACTCGAAGAGTTGCGTTGACCCGATTATGTATCGATGCGAATCGATACGAGAGTTACGTTGTCCCGAGCAACGCATCGAACTAAGTCGATACGAAGAGTTGCCTTGTCCCGAAAAGAATGCATCGAGTGAATCGATGCGAAGCGCCGCGTTGCCCCGAAGGATGAGTACGTTGAATCGGCTCGAAGATTCTAAGAAATTGAATCGACCAAGGCGCAAGTCCGAATCGATGCAAGTATTGATTTTAGTTGGTTTCGTGTGCAGGTTATACTTTGACACAAAAATATTAGAGGTCGATCTTCGGCAATATTTAGCAAGGGGTCCGCGGAACCAAATCGATGCCTTGCGACGGACGGAAGCGTTGGCACGCTAAGGCAAATCGGACGTACAAATTCAATAAGCACGAAGTGCTCGAATGGCTAAGTCAGGAGAGTGGCCGTGCAACAAAGTTATGAAATCGAGCCACATCGGCTCGGCGAAACGAGAAAGGCGTATCGACTCAAGGTGGGAGGATTGACTTCTTTTTACTCCTTCATTCGATAAGTCAAATATATCATTGTATGCTAAAAGTTAACCTATCGACGCCACGGGCGTGGTCCGATCGGAAGTAAATCATAACGTGTGTCGAACACTAAGTTTGTACAATTGAAATGAAACGTGCATCAAATGCACAAGTCGCTACGGAACATTGGATATCGCTAAGGCGAGCACCTCGGTGCGCAAGCCGCAATAACATGGGATAACTGTACTCGGCGAGTGCCTTAGTGCACGAACCATACCATGCCTTCGCGCACGAGTTAGAACGGCTAGAACATTGAAAGACAATAGGCGAGCGCCATATCGCGCAAGCCCCGAACATTGAATGCTAAGTTATAGAACATTTGGAATACGGTCGGAACGTGCCTACGTGCACGGGATAATAAAAGATGGCTTCGTTGCGAAAGAATACAGTTGTGGCATGAATGTGGCGGAACTGTCGGATATGACATAATGCCTCGAAAGGTGTTCGAGACCTTTGGGTCGTTCGGTTGACGAGCATTGAGTTGAGGCATGATGCCATGGAAACATTGAAATGAAGAATGAAACGTAAGAACATAGAATTGATAACGAAGAAATGCGAGATGATAATGCGGCATGGTGCCCTTCGAAACGTTTGCAGCCTTCGGGCGTTCGTTGAGAACATTGGGGCGTTGTGCCAATTGAAATAGAGATAAGCGAACTTGCTTGGTTGTATGAAATATAAGATTCGTTGCATGGTCAAATGGACTTAAAGACTATTGCCCGTGCACGGGTGTTTCTTCCCTCGAACGTGATCACCAGGGCGCTGGAACCGTTCGGCCTAGTAGGGACTGCGATAATCGGTATTGTTGGTGCACTTCGACTAGACGGGTGGCGACTGGCTAGTGAATGTGATAAGCCACTTACACGAGTACTTCGGGGGTCCTCTGATTGTGGTTAGAAACCACAACTGAGTGATTGTCGTCTTACATATTCGATTCGATAAATATAAGTCCATTCTAGCCCGAAAAGCTAGTGACCTTCATATAGATAAGGGCGATGGATTTGGAAGTGCAAGGTATGCGTATATCCTGCATGGACGGATTCTGAATAGAGGACACTAATAACATGACAGAGATGGATTACGGCGTATTCACCTTGCGACGACGTAAGGGCGAGTGCGTCGACTTGGTAAGTCGCGCCACGAATCAAACACGAGATTGCTTGTTTGTTGCCTATTCAATTCGATAACATGTTGCTATGATAAATGCTTTACGCTTTCGAAGATGCCATGAAATTGACCCTAAGAGAGAACATAGCAAGATCATAAGCTAAGTTGCATGAATCAACATAAAGATTAAAATGTCGGTTTAGAAAGATGATTCTTTGCTTCAGTACATGCGAGGACGAACGTACTGATCCCCCACCAGCTTCATGTAGGGTGCAGGGAATGGATTGCTCGTGGCGAAGCGTTGCTTGAACGTGTTAAGGCTTGGAATGCCGAAGCGCATTGAAGCGTGCTATCGCATTGACGCTCGGACTACGCAGCTGGATTGATGCGGCCGAGATATAGAAGGCATGATGTATGGAACGGTGAAATCTTTTGTGGGCAAGAGAGAACCTGAGTATTGTAGCCAATCTGGCATATATTGTTAGGCTATCGAAAGCCATTGTAACCTCAGTTTCGGATATCAATAAAGAGAATTGTTTTGTATACTCTGTTTCCTTTCGTTGTTAATATCGAATCAAAAGATAACTATTTGAGAACTTGTCATCTTGCCTTGCACGAGCGCAACTCCAGGCTCGTGTGGCATCACGCCCCTTACGAGGACGATGATTCGGGTGATTCTGGGTCGGGGCGTGACACCGTCGGCGTTATACCCCAACACATCCATATTGATGCACGACGCCCAACGGCTTAGTCGTCTCGTACTCATAATCATGCGTCCCGTACATAATGTTATTCGCATAGCCTACCTCCGTATTTACTTAGTCATTTCGTAGCTTAAGTGCACAAAGGCACGCTCAGCAACATAACCAACGTTCTACGCCTAGAGTTCAATGTTCTCGGAGCCGTGCATATGGTACACATCTCATTATCATCTTTCAATGTTCTACCATCATTGCCCTACTGCGACTCGTGCACTCGATGTACGTCGTTTCAATTGTTCGATTGTTCAATGTTCTACCTTAGTGTTCAACGCATACTTAGACACTTACTCGCCGAGCCACGCTCGCTAACTCGATAACATCTTACGCATACCATAACATATTTTATTAGACGTGAAGGAATAGGAAGAGAGAGTCAAGAACCCGCCCACCTTAAGCCGATACGCCTTGCCGTTTTGCCGATTGAAGCGTCTCGCTTCTATAACTCGATCGCATAGCTAACTCCCGAACTTAGCCATTCCTTTGACCTACTCGATTGATTTGGCCTATCGTGCCCATGCCATAATCCGTTGCAAGGCCACGATTTGGTTTCGCGGACACTTCATTGCATAAGGCAAAATGCCGACCTCTTATCGTCCAGCGTAAAAGCATAGCCTGCACACCAGATCAACTAAAATCAGCACTTGCTCAAATGGGACTTTTTCTTTGCATCAATTCGATTCATAGATTCCAACCGACTCAAAGCTTACCTTTGGCCAACGTAACTCTTGCATCGATTCGCATCGATACCTCATCGGGTCAATGCAACTCTTCGAGTCAACGACTCATCGTAATGCACCGATGCGGAACGGGGCATTACACTCATAGCCGGTGCACTTCCTACAGCTGTTGGAATCAAAGAAGTATGATCAAAACTAAAAGACAATAAAGCAGAGACAAGACAAAACTTTAATGAATAAAATATTACCTGGAGCTGGTTCATATTCAGTTTCCTTCGGATCATTCAGCCCGGCTCGTAGTCTGTTCAGAGTGCTTTCTGACACGGGATTTATTTCACTGCTGCCCGCCCCAGAAGTACTCGAAACTTGAACTTTTGGTGTCAACCCTGAGTGTTGACCAATTGTCTTCAGTACATCAATTGGAGTTTTAGATGGTGATTCATCATCTATCTCCATGTCTTCTTCTCCAAAAGAATGAGACGAAGGTTCATAGTCAACTTGTTCGTCATCACTCTTATTGCTCTCTGAAGCTTCAGCAATTGGTTTGAGAGTAGTGGCTTACTTCACTGATTCTCCCGAAATCAGTAAGTCATTAGCTGTTTTAGCCTGATTCTCGGCCTCTACCGCAGGTTGACCAATCACCTGCGCATCATCGGCCGTTGGCGGAATCGATTCTATATCAGAAAGCATGGATGATCCAGCAAGCTCAGGTACATCTTCTTCAATAGGTTCCGTCTTTACAAAAAAAGCAAAGGCAGTTTGCTTTTCTAAAGCTAACCGCTCAGCACGATCGGTGGGACTCTCTGCATCGAGACAAATAACAGATTTAGTTTTTGAAACTATCACTTTCCTCCCTATTATTTTTGTGAATGGAACAGTAGGATAATCATCTTTTGAGTCACTACCTGCTTCATCAGCATCTCTGACTCGATGGGAAGCAGGAGAAGTCCCTGGAATGGTAATTCCTCTACGATTTTGAGTCTCTGCCCGAGTAACTCTTTTTGGGGCAGTCCCAGCAGCACCTTTGCCCCGCTTTCTCTTCGGTGTATTGTCAGCAGATATACTCTCTTCAGCACTTCCAATGGGCACATGTAATGGTTGATGAAGGTCATCAGAGAAGAAGGTTTCTAAAACTTCATCATCAACTTCATCAGTAGCTAGAGGATCTTCTTGGTCATGACAATCTCTAGGCAGGGCTGATTTGGTTGATTTCTTTTCAATATGAATAAAGCTTCTACCTAAGATGCTGAATTTTTCATCAAAGGTATTAGCTGATACATAGAATTTGGCATAAGACGCCAATATTCTAGCTCCTCTTCGATAAGTGACTGGATCTGGCATGGAAAAGGTAGCTCCTGTACCTTTAGCAATGTAGTATATCCAAGCTCTGGCACCATCGATTAATCCATCCTGGTAGCCAAAACATGTCGTTGCATTGCCCATATGCAACTGATCATAACCAAATTGCCGAGCAAACCTACTCGGAAGATATGGTTCTAGATAAGTGATGTTGTCACGGCAACAGATTAAGTGAGATGGCCGGATCCTTTTCAGCCATTCATGTTGAACATCATCCAATTCATTGCCACCAATGCCATCAACCAACTTCCCAGGCATGGTTTCATAACTAACAGGTGGAGGAACACAAGTGAAGCTCCATAATTCTCCCCTGTTTAATATAGTTCTGCAATCTGTTAAAGTGTCATATTTCCACTTTGGTGTGTGACTGTATCTTTCCAGAAAGGTGTCATCTGGTCTAGCCATCCCAGCATTCATGAGAGATTCAAAATGCAGAAGCAGCCACCCAAATAAATATGTAAAGGGCATTTCTACCCAAGGAAAGGATGTAAGGCTCTTCCTTGCCAAATCGAACATTCTGTCTGTATATGCCCTTAATCCAGCATTCAGACGGCATGTCATTGCTGTCAGCAAATCTATCTTATACCCGAAAGTCAGACGGACTGCTGCGAAGACAACTCCTCTGTGCATCCTGTCTGCTGAACAGGTGCCAGGTACTACAAATTTTCTCAGCCAGAGAGATATAAATCCGGCCAGATGACCTTCAGCAGATAATTCTCGGCTGCCCTGCTTAATATAGGTCTCAAACCTATCACCGGCTTTATAGGTGCCTTCGTCTTCCTCAATGACGATGTCGTCATGAGTGGTGTCCCGGATGAGCTTATCAATCTCAGCTTGATTCAGAGGTTTAAATTCACCGACATATTGCTCAGTCTTCTTCTTCTTCTGAACTTCATCAGTACGGCCTTGAAATAAATAGGCCATCCATTTAGAAGAATAACAGTTGGAATCTCCTTCTCCACCTTGTCCTTTATAAAAAGCCTTACAAATACTGTAATGACACATCAATTCTTCAAAGACATGAAGAACCATTGGGTTGGCTTCGAAGATCTTATTCATTTCATCAACGAAAGGGATATACTCTTCATATGGCAAATCGGCTGTTGGCAGCTGAAAAATATATGCCATTTCATGAAGGGCGAATCCCATCTCGCCTCTGGGAGTCATGAAGGTGCCGGTACGATAGTTATACCTCTCCGCCAATGCCAAGAACAACTCTGGGTTTGGTCTAAAACCATAAGCGGTGCACTTGATGGCATTATATAGACCTATTGCCTTTAACTGTTCCCCAAAGTTTTTCAAAATCCATCTTACAAGAACAGTCCATCTGGTATTTTTCGGATTTACCAGACCAGTCAGCCTCATAGATTGTTTTGGGTAGATGGCATTTTCCAGTTGAGCAAATTCGTTTACAAAGATTGGGACTCTGACTGGCTTCAGAAGTGCTGAGTCCTCAGGAGGGATGGTGGCAGGTAGCAGTCCTCGTAAAGCTGTGACATGTGGTTCAGTACCACTGCGGAATCTTCCTTGACGATATTCTATCCACCCAGCTTTTGCTTGACGGGATGGAGTGATATCCCACTTCATTTGTCTTTGACAACTCGCATGAAATAAGCGAGCTATGTTGATGCTTTTTGATAAACCAGTCAGATACATTGGCTGATTCACATCACCATCCCTATAATAACAGTATGATACTTTATCCAGAGCAGGTTGAGAGTTTATGTCAATAGCATCTCCGAAAAGAAATGTTGGCTTCGAGTGAGTAACACGATCCACACTCTGTAAAGGCAGTCCACTCATCAAGTTCAGCAAGGTGTCATTTTCCTGATTTGTCAAAAGAGCTATCCATGTTGAAGGCCCATCAAATTAGGGAAAATAAACATGTGATAGGTCACTGTTATAGTTATTTCCTACATATCCTTCAAATTCTGCCTCCTGAGCCAGAATATCCACTGCAAAAGAAGAATAAGAAGTTAGAAATCTTCAACACAAAGAGATGGCAAAGTTCAACATACGCTCAGTTTTTACTAAGCGTATGGCAGACTCAAAGTTCAATATACGCTCAGTTTTTACTAAGCGTACGGCATACTCAAAGTTCAACATACGCTCAGTTTTTACTAAGCGTACGGCAGACTCAAAGTTCAACATACGCTCAGTTTATACTAAGCGTACGGCAGACTCAAAGATTAACATACGCTCACTCTATACTAAAGCGTATGATGGATTCAGAGATCATTTTTTTTCTATCCTAAGTGAATTTTAAAGTTCAGTTTATGTTCAGCTTGAGCGTATTAGCGTATGGTTGACAAGATGATCATCAAAAAAATACGCTAACACAGGAGTTAGCGTATCTCAGTGAGACAACTTGACATAGCGTATTCTTCCAAGATAGCGTATTTCGACATTTCTATCAAAAATATGCGTATCTTACAGAATATGCTTCAAACATATTTTTCGTATAAACGAAAAACATGGAATACGGCTAAAACCCTAAAAAGGGAAGCGTATTTTCTGACGTATTTGACCCTAAAAAGGGGATACGTTTTATGATCTTGTTCTAACCAGAGCCCTAAATAGGGGATAGTTACTGTTTATCATCATCATCCTCACCATAGAGGGGCTTCAATGGGTGTTCACTTCGTCGAACGCGCTCATCGGTAGTCTTCTTAGCAGCGGCGGCGGCGGGCTGAGATGACTCCGCAGGAGCCTTCCCCTTTCCCTTCGCAGCAGCATCAACCTTGGGCGCCATTGATAAAGCTTGCGTCGAAGAAGAAGAAGTTGAGTCTTGAGTTTCTTTTTCTCTCTCGAAGACGAATGCAAAAGTAAAGAAATAAATTAGGTTTTGGAAGACCTATTTATAGAAGAAAAGAAGAAGTTCAAACGGCGGTTGTTCTTTAAACAGAATCCCTAAAGATTTGCACTGATATTGAGGAAGATAACAAATTCCTGCCAGCGTGTCAGGACTTATTCCCACTTTAAGTTCAAAGTAATTTCGAACTTTTGAAATTCATAAAGTTCGAAAACTTTGAAGGGGGTCTTGTAGGGTGTGAAAATTATGACACGCTGACATAAGACTCAGCCAAAGTCATACGCTCAAGGCCATACGCTCAGTCAAAGCCATACGCTCAAGGCCATACGCTCAGCCAAGGCCATACGCTCATCTAAAAGGTTGTGCGCTCAGTGAATATTTTATTATTTCTTAAAATGACAGCACAGCATGTATTTAATGAAGGATGAATCTGACACTTCGTCTTTCGTGCAAAGACAGCTGCCCTATGAAGATTAGCCGTCGTATAGGTTTTCGAGAAATGATTTTGTCTCTTACGAGGACAGCTCAGCAGCCATCATAAATGCACAGCCATCATTACTGTCATTTCTGACAGTCTGTCAGCCATCATATCTGCGGCACAACGCTCAAGAGATATTTGTCAGTATTAGAAGATATGGCATATTTGAGAAGATTGGAGACAGCCACGTGTCTACTCCCTCAATACATACGACTCCTTGCTCAACCAAGTGAGCGTATGGACTCCATACGACTCCTTGCTCAACCAATGAGCGTATGGACTTCATGCCAACCAATTGAGCGTATGGACTCCATACGACTCCTTGCTCAACCAATTGAGCGTATGGACTCCATACGACTCCTTGCTCAACCAGTGAGCGTATGGACTTCATACCAACCAAGTGAGTGTATGGACTCCATACGACTCTTTGCCAACCAAGTGAGCGTATGGACTCCATACGACTCCTTGCCAATCAAATGAGCGTATGGACTCCATACGACTCCTTATCAATGAAGTGAGCGTATCAGCTTTATATAGCTCTATATTGTTCAAGTCAGTGTTTGTAAGACATGTGCCTTCCAAAGCTAGCGTATGATCCTTCTTCAACAAAGACAGCGTATCACATCAAATGCATCCAGGATGACTTTCAAAGTACAGTCAACACACGTTCTCATGTGTCCTGTACTCAGTTACCCACTTATTCAGAAGTTATGCAACGTGGCATCCATGCCACCAATCTCTCCTAGATATATTCTACTAATTTCAACCGTACTCCAACGTGTCTCCATCAGAATTTGCCACGCGTCCCTGCAGTTATGCACACGTCAAGTAACTGACTAAGCGTATACTTCAGAACAGTTATCCAGAACTCTATAAAAGAGAGTTTCTTCATCTTCATCAGATACTACAATTAATTCAGAGAGAACAAAGAGATTGTCCAGTTGCTGTCCAAGTTCTTCGAAGTTCGAGTTTTCTTCATCGTATCGTCCAAGGGATAAAGTAATCGTCTTCTAGATTAGATTCCTACAGTTGTAATTTTCTCAGAAACACAATAAATAAAGTGAATTTATTTATGGAAAACAAATTGGCGACTCTGCTGGGGAAAGCTGTCTTCTTCAGCGACCTAGCAAAAGTCACGAGATCAATTATACCTGCTGCAAATGTGCCTGCAAGGATAGACGTCCCTGAGAGACGCCATGTTCCAGTGAAACATGTTGCTCCGGTCGAACCCGCCGAGCAAAGGATGCTGCCATCGGCCGTCCAGTCCGCCGCTATTCCCAAGAAGAAGGGAAGACCGGTTGGTTCCAAAGATGTTCTGCCCCAGAAGTGGAGAAATCTTGTTAAAAGCATTTTGCCACATGAGATCATTAAGGATCACGGCGATGTATTAGAAGAGCGCGTTCCAGATGAAACGCCTATTCCTAATCATGTCGATAACCTCGAAATATCCGTCGAGTATGCTAGCTTAGACGATATTTTGAAGCAAAATGAAACTTTCATCGATGATGTGTTCATATACTCAGTGGCCACTGACATTGTGAACAATGATGACATGGAACCTCGTAGTGTTGTCGAGTGTCAACGACGAACGGACTGGTCACAATAGAAACAAGCAATCCAGGCTGAACTATACTTCTTAGCGAAAAGAAGTATGTTTGGACCTGTTGCTCCAACACCACCCAATATTAAACCAATTGGTCACAAATAGGTTTTTCTAAGGAAGCGTAATGAGAGAAATGAGATTGTGCGATACAAGGCTCGTCTTGTGGCGCAAGGCTTCTCACAACGTCCTGGAATTGATTACGAGAAGACGTATTCTCCCGTAATGGACGTTATAACGTTCCGCTACTTAATCAGTTTAGTAGTTTCCGAAAAACTGAATATGCAGATCATGGATGTGGTCACAGCCTATCTCTACGGGAATCTGGACACAGAGATATACATGAGAGTCCCTGAAGGACTAAAGATGCCTGAATCAAGTAGTTCCCGACCACTGAACGCGTTCTCGATTAGACTGAGGCGTTCGCTATATGGATTAAAACAATCCGGGCAAATGTGGTATAACCACCTAAGCGAATACTTGATCGGTTTGGGATACGTTAATAACGAACTTTGCCCATACGTGTTCATAAAGAAATCCACTTCAGGATACGCAATCATCGCGGTCTATGTAGATGGCATGAATCTCATAGGAACCGAAAAAGACTTGTCAAAAACTACTGATATCCTGAAGAGGGAATTCGAGATGAAGGATCTTGGGAAGACACGATTTTGCCTCGGCCTGCAGATCGAGCACCGTAAAGATGGAATTATTGTCCCTCAAGCGAACTACACCCAAAAGGTGTTGAGACGCTTTAGTCATTTTGACGTTAAGCCGTCCGCTACTCCCTTTATCGTCCGCTCTCTAGACATTACTAAGGACCCATTCCGTCCAAAGGAGGACGACGAAGAGATATTGAGTCCTGAGTGCTCTTATCTGGGTGCAATAGGCGCTTTATTGTACTTGACCCAATGTACTAGATCGGACACTTCGTTTGCTGTGAATTGTCTAGCTCGACACAGTACCGCGCCAACATGCCGCCATTGGAATGGCATAAAAGACATTTTTCGCTACCTTAAGGGTAATACGGACTTGGGCTTGTTCTATCCATACGCGATTTTGAGTGAGTCCAACGCTCTTGGCAATCGAAGCAACGCAACCCTTGTTGGCTACGCCGATGCGGGATACTTATCTGATCCGCACAAGGGGCGTTCCCAATCTGGTTATGTCTTTACCATTGGAACACGGCAATTTCTTAGAGGTTTCGCAAACAGACCTTAGTGGCTACTTCAACGAACCACTCTGAGCTACTCACGCTCTATGAGGCGACTAGAGAGTGTGTATGGCTTCGAGCTTTTATTGGCCATATTCGAAGTGCATGTGATCTTCCAGATGACCCAGACGAACCTGTTGTCGTCTATGAGGACAATACCGCTATTATTGATCAAGCGAAACATGGTTACATCAAAGGGGATGCTACCAAGCATATATCGCCCAAGTTGTTCTTTACACATGAACAACAAGCGCTTCAGAAGATTGAAGTGCAACACATTGGATCGGAGAATAACCGTGCAGACTTGTTCACCAAGTCACTACCAAAATACTCATTCCAGAAACATGTCAGAGCGATTGGACTTAGGAAGCTTTCAGAGCTAGCCTAAGTGAAACATGTTTCCCGTACCCTGTTGTGTGCATGTGAGGGAGAGCGCCCCAACGAGCGCCTCCAAACTCCATGTTGTACGTATATCCCGCACCCTGTCGAGTGCGAGTGAAAAGGGAAGCATCCTGATGTATGCTTGTGTACTCTTTTTCCCTGATTATATTGATATATAACAAGTTTATCTCATCATGGTGAATCGTGCTGATAACGTGTTGTGAGGCAAATTAGCTCAACATCTCAAATGGTATATCAATATATCTCAATGTGTATCAATCTATCTACAAGCCATCCCAACCTCTCTTTATATAGTAAGAGAGAGGTTGGGAGTTACATAATGAAAGGTCACTTAGGAGTTACAAAGTGAAGAGTCATGAGTTACAAAATAAAGAGTCACCATGATTCACCATGATGAGTTATAACACTCCCTCTTGGCTCTTCACAAACTCTGCTTGTAAACACCTATGAGCTTCTTCGTCTGTCTGTAGCTTACAGATTCAAAAATGACTACCTACTTGTGCCTCTTTAAAACCTTGCCAAAGAAAACCCAGTAGAAAAAAAACTTTGGTCGAAGGACAAAAGAGTACACACAGGTCAGTGTGATCCCCGTAGAGATAGGCCGTGACCACATCCATGAGCTGCACATTCAGTTTTTCGGAAACTACTAAACTGATTAAGTAGCGGAACGTTATAACGTCCATTACGGGAGAATACGTCTCCTCGTAATCAATTCCAGGGCGTTGTGAGAAGCCTTGTGCCACAAGGCGATCCTTGTATCACACAATCTCATTTCTTTTATTACACTTCCTTAGAAAAACCCATTTGTGACCAACTGGTTTAACATTAGGTGGTGTTGGAGCAACAGGTCCAAACACGCTTCTTTTCGATAATGAGTTTAGTTCAGCCTGGATTGCTTGTTTCCATTGTGACCAGTCCATTCGTCGTTGACACTCGGCAATACTACGAGGTTCCATGTCAACATTGTTCATAATGTCAGTGGCCACTGAGTATATGAACACATCATCGATGGCAGTTTCATTTCGCTTCAAAATATCGTCTAAGCTAGCATACTCGACGGATATTTTGAGGTTATCGGCATGATTAGGAATAGGCGTTTCATCTGGAACGCGCTCTTCTAATACATCGCCGTGATCCTTAATGATCTCATGTGGGAAAATGCTTTTAACAAGATTTCTCTGCTTCCGGGGCAGAACATCTTTGGAACCAACCGGTCTTTCCTTCTTCTTGGGAATAGCGGCGGACTGGACGGCCGATGGCAGCGTCCTTTGCTCGGCGGGTTCGAC
Source organism: Iris pallida (assembly GCA_029216955.1). NCBI lineage: Eukaryota > Viridiplantae > Streptophyta > Magnoliopsida > Asparagales > Iridaceae > Iris > Iris pallida. Next base: position 29,504 of record JANAVB010000227.1, on the reverse strand, counting down.
CGGAGCAACATGTTTTACAGGAATATGGCATCTCTCAGGGACGTCTATCCTTGCAGGCACATTTGCAGCAGGTATAATTGATCTCGTGACTTTTGCTAGGTCGCTAAATGCGTCTGGCATTTGATTTGCAATATCTTGCAGACCTAGAATCATCTGCACTTCCTTATCACTATGTGCAGAGGGAGGATCATGATGAGCAAAAGCGGGCACATGCCACGCTAATTCACGTCGTTCCTCATCAACGTTAGCGTGCATTTCTCCCCCTAACGACGGAAAGATTGCCTTATCAATGTCACAATCTGCGTGTCTCGCGGTAAAGAGATCGCCTGTCAAGGGCTCTAAATAGCGAATGATGGACGGGGAGTTATAACCGACATATATTCCCCGTCGCTTCTGAGGTCCAAAATTTGAACGCCTTATCGGCTCAATTGGAACATTGACTAGGCACCCAAACACGCGTAAATATGAGATGTCAGGCTCACATCCAGTAACCAGCTGGTACGCGAAAAGTGGTTGGGTGGCCATGGGCCTCAGACGGACCAAAGTTGCAGCATGCAAAATTGTATTGCCCCATACAGATAGTGGGAGTTTGGTGCGCATAACCAAGATCCGCGCTATCACTTGCAGTCGCTTTATAAAAGCTTCTGCTAGGCCATTTTGGGTATGAACATACGCAACAGGATGTTCAAAATTTATTCCCAAAGTCATGCAATAATCATCAAAAGTCTTCGATGTAAACTTCGCGGCATTATCAAGTCTAATAGACTTTATCGGATAATCCGGATGGTGAGCCCTTAACTTAATGATCTGGGCGAGGAGTTTAGGAAACGCTGGATTTCGGGTGGTCAACAACACTACGTGTGACCATCTAGTCGATGCATCAACCAAAATTATGAAGTATTTAAATGGTCCGCATGTTGGTTGGATTGGTCCACAAATATCTCCATGAATTCTCTCAAGGAATTGGAAAACCAATCTCGTAGGTTTCACATGGAGTGGCTTGAGATTCGTCTTTCCAATCGAGCAAGCTTGGCATAGGCTTTTCGGATTTATAACGAAATTATTTCCTCCAAGAGGATGCCCATGTGATGCATTCATAGTGCGAAGCATCGTATTTTGACCTGGATGAACCAGCCGGTCATGCCATAGCATAAAAGTCCTCTCATCAACTGGCGCTCGGCGAATGATGAGATTACTCTCGATGTATTGTATCGTAGTGAGATACAAACCACTTGAAAGACATTTCAACTTCTCCAAGATACGCTTTTGGCCGTACTGAGTGGAGGTAATGAAAAGATACTCGAAGCCATGTTCTCGAGCAGTTTCAACATGAAATCTGTTTTCTCGAATATCCTTAAAACTCAGTAAGGTACGACTGGACCTTGGAGAATATAAGGCCTCTGATACTTCAACGGGAGTACCATTGGACAACGAAAAACGGGCTTTGCCAAAACCTTGAACAAGGGTTGAGGGTCCCAAAATGGTTGTCACTGAGGTTACTTTAGGCGTATAGGAGATAAAGTATGATTTATCTCTTAAGATAGTGTGATGAAATAATGTGACTTAAATCAAATATCGAGTAAAGGACGCTGCCATCGGCCGTCCAGTCCGCCGCTATTCCCAAGAAAAAGGGAAGACCGGTTGGTTCCAAAGATGTTTTACCCCGGAAGCGGAGAAATCTTGTTAAAAGTGTTTTGCCACATGAGATCATTAAGGATCACGACGATGTATTAGAAGAGCGTGTTCCAGATGAAACACCTATTCCTAATCATGCCGATAACCTCGAAATATCCGTCGAGTATGCTAGCTTAGACGATATTTTGAAGCGAAATGAAACTGTCATCGATGATGTGTTCATATACTCAGTGGCCACTGACATTATGAACAATGATGACATGGAACCTCGTAGTGTTGTCGAGTTTCAACGACGAACGAACTGGTCATAATGGAAACAAGCAATCCAGGCTGAACTAGACTCCTTAGCGAAAAGAAACGTGTTTGGACCTGTTGCTCCAACACCACCCAATGTTAAACCAGTTGGTCACAAATAGGTTTTCCTAAGGAAGCGTAATGAGAGAAATGAGATTGTGCGATACAAGGCTTGCCTTGTGGCGCAAGGCTTCTCACAACGCCCTAGAATTGATTACGAGGAGACGTATTCTCCCGTAATGAACGTCATAATGTTCCGCTACTTAATCAGTTTAGTAGTTTCCGAAAAACTGAATATGCAGCTCATGGATGTGGTCACAGCCTATCTCTATGGGGATATGGACACAGAGATATACATGAGAGTCCCTGAAGGACTAAAGATGCCTGAATCAAGTAGTTCCCGACCATGGAACGCGTTCCCGATTAGACTGAGGCGTTCGCTATATGGATTGAAACAATCCGGACGAATGTGGTATAACTGCCTAAGCGAATACTTGATCGGTTTGGGATACGTTAATAACGAACTTTGCCCATGCGTGTTCATAAAGAAATCCACTTCAGGATACGCAATCATCGCGGTCTATGTAGATGACATGATCTCATAGGAACCGAAAAAGACTTGTCAAAACTGCTGATATCCTGAATAGGGAATTCCAGAATTTGTTTATGTAGCCAAGATAATTTTTCAATTTCCACGCCATTACGCAAAAAAAAACATACAACATAAGCAGGAAACAACACACAAAAGAATTGGTGCCTAAGCAAGCGACACAAAAAAAAATGTCAACTATTTTTCCGACGTCTAATGAAGCGACGCCAAAAAAATAGCGAGAAAAAAATACAATTTTTATTACCCATCTGTTACAATAATTTACTGAGTAACATAAAGAAAAAAATGCTACTGAGGTGCTTGTCGGGGCGCAGATGGCACTGTGGCGCTCGCCGGGGCGCTCCAAATCCATCATTACCAAAAAAATGTTAGCATCTAAATTTTCTTTTTCAACATGAAAATTTGCTATCAAAAATTTATTTCCTCAGAAATTAACTAACAAAAAAAAACTAGTATGCTAAAGGCTAGATTATAGCAAAGTTATACATAAAAACAAATTTGCAACTGTTAACAGAATGTGAATAGCAAATCAAGTAATGAGAACCAGAAAGCTATCATTCTGAAAAAAATCCGAAATGAAAAGTCACAGAACTAATATTAATGAAAAGCTTTTCCCATGAGCATCTAGAATAACATAATTCAATATAAGGAATCGATCATCATCATCATGAGCTTTTCCCAGAACTAATATTAAGTAATCCCAGAGCTAACAGCATGCTTTGGAAAAATTTGTATTAGCATCCTTTGGAACAAAATATTTGCATGCTAATACAAATTTATTCCTGTACTCTCTGTTAGGGAAAAAACTTACTGTCCGAAAAAATATTAATTTCACTACCAAATATTTCTTAGAAAAATATTCTTGCCGAATCAGTTTACTAGTGTGATGGGGGTAAACTAACCATTGCAAAGGTGCCTCGTCAAAACCTTGTCAGGGAAAACCCAGTAGGAAAAAACTGCTGATCGAAGGACAAAAGAGTACACGATGGTTTAGAAGTATACACTGGATACTCCCCATGATCACAATAGTCCTTAGTGAATAAGAGATTTGAAATGTATCTCGTTAAAAACCTACGAAAGCCCAAATACTCAAGCCACTCCATGTGAAACCTACGAGATTAGTTTCTCAATTCCTTGAGAGAATTCATGGAGATATTTGTGGACCAATCCAACCAACATGCGGACCATTTAAATACTTCATGGTTTTGGTTGATGCATCGACTAGATGGTCACACGTAGTGTTATTGTCCACCCGAAATGCAGCATTTCCTAAACTCCTCGCCCAGATCATTAAGTTAAGGGCTCACCATCCGGATTATCCGATAAAGTCTATTAGACTTGATAATGCCGCGGAGTTTACATCGAAGACTTTCGATGACTATTGTATGACTTTGGGAATAAATTTTGAACATTCTGTTGCGTATGTTCATACCCAAAATGGCCTAGCAAAAGCTTTTATAAAGCGACTGCAAGTGATAGCGCGGACCTTGGTTATGCGCACCAAACTCCTACCATCTGCATGGGGCTATACAATTTTGCATGCAGCAAATTTGGTCCGTCTGAGGCCCATGGCCACCCAACCACTTTCCGCGTACCAGCTGGTTACTGGATGTGAGCCTGACATCTCACATTTACGCGTGTTTGGGTGCCTAGTCAAGGTTCCAATTGAGCCGATAAGGCGTTCAAAATTTGGACCTCAGAAGCGACGGGGAATATATGTCGGTTATAACTTTCCGTCCATCATTCGCTATTTAGAGCCCTTGACAGACGATCTCTTTACCGCGATACACACGGATTGTAACTTTGATGAGGCAATCTTTCCGTCGTTAGGGGAGAAATGCACGCTAATGTTGATGAGGAACGACGTGAATTAGCATGGCATGTGCCCGTTGTTGCTCATCATGATCCCCCCTCTGCACATAGTGATAAGAAAGTGCAGAGGATTCTAGGTCTGTAAGATATTGTAAATCAAATACCAGACGGATTTAGCGACCTAGCAAAAGTCACGAGATCAATAATACCTGCTACAAAGGTGCCTCGTCAAAACCTTGTCAGGAAATACCTAGTGGGAAAAACCGCTGATCGAAGGACAAAAGAGTACACGATGGTTTAGAAGTATACAACTGGATACTCCTCCTGATTATAATAATCCATAGTGAATAAGAGATTTGAACTGTGTCTCGTTAAAAACCTTGCCAAAAAAAACCCAGTCGGAAAAAACTTTGGTCGAAGGGAAAAAGAGTACACAAGCATACATCCGGATGCTTTCCTTTTCACTCGCACTCGACAAGGTGCGGGATATACGCACAACAAGGCGTTTGGAGGCGCTCGTTGGGGTGCTCCCCCTAACATGTACACAATAAAGCATCACAGAACATCTTTGATGAGATTTATATTGATATATAAGAGTCACCATGATGAGATGAGTTACAATACTCCCCCTTGGCTCTTCACAAACTCTGCTTGTAAACACCTCTGAGCTTCTTTGTTACTCCAAAAGATATTTAAAAGTAATGATGAGTTATATGAAAGAGTTTGTTAAGTAATCATGGTGACAAGGTTTTCTTGGGATTACTTTATCGAGCGACCGGTTGGTTCCAAAGATGTTCTGTCCCGGAAGCGGAGAAATCTTGTTAAAAGTGTTTTGCCACATGAGATCATTAAGGATCACGACGATGTATTAGAAGAGCACGTTCCAATGAAACGCCTATTCCTAATCATGCCGATAACCTCGAAATATCCGTCGAGTATGCTAGCTTAGACGATATTTTGAAGCGAAATAAAACTGTCATCGATGATGTGTTCATATAATCAGTGGCCACTGACATTAACAATGATGACATGGAACCTCGTAGTGTTGCCGAGTGTCAACGACGAACGGACTGGTCACAAGAAATAAGCAATCCAGGTTGAACTAGACTCCTTAGCGAAAAGAAACGTGTTTGGACCTGTTGCTCCAACACCCAATGTTAAACCAGTTGGTCACAAATGGGTTTTCCTAAAGAAATGTAATGAGAGAATAAGATTGTGCGATACAAGGCTCGCCTTGTGGTGCAAGGCTTCTCACAACACCCTGGAATTGATTACGAGGAGACATATTCTTCCGTAATGGACGTTATAACGTTTGCTACTTAATCAGTTTAGTAGTTTCCGAAAAACTGAATATAGCTCATGGATGTGGTCACAGCCTATCTCTACGGCAATCTGGACACAGATATACATGAGAGTCCCTGAAGGACTAAAGATGCCTGAATCAAGTAGTTCCTGACCACGGAACGCGTTCTCAATTAGACTGAGGCGTTCGCTATATGGATTGAAACAATCGGGCGAATGTGGTATAACCGCCTAAGCGAATACTTGATCGGTTTGGGATACGTTAATAACGAACTTTGTCCATGCGTGTTCATAAAGAAATCCACTTCAGGATACGCAATCATCGCGGTCTATGTAGATGACGTGAATCTCATAGGACCGAAAAAGACTTGTCAGAAACTGCTGATATCCTGAAGGGAATTCGAGATGAAGGATCTTGGGAAGATACGGTTTTGCCTAGGCCTGCCGATCGAGCACCGTAAAGATGAAATTCTTGTCCATCAAGCGAACTACACCAAAAGGTGTTGAGACGATTTAGTCATTTTGACGTTAAGCCGTCCGCTACTCCCATGATCGTCCGCTCTCTAGACATTACTAAGGATCCATTTTGTCCAAAGGAGACGACGAAGAGATATTGAGTCCTGAGTGCTCTTATCTGGGTGCAATAGGCACTTTATTGTACTTGGCCCAATGTACTAGACGGACATCTGTTTCTGTGAATTGTCTACTCGACACAGCACCGCGCCAACACGCCGCCATTGGAATGGCATAAAAAATTTTCGCTACTTAAGGGTACTACGGACTTGGGCTTGTTCTATCCCTACGCAGTTTTGAGTGAGTCCAACGCTCTTGGCACTCGAAGCAACGCGACCCTTGTTGGCTACGCCGATGCGGGATACTTATCTGATCCGCACAAGGGGCGTTCCCAATCTGGTTATGTCTTTACCATTGGAAACACGGTGATTTCTTGGAGGTCTCGCAAACAGACCTTAGTGGCTACTTCAACGAACCACTCTGAGCTACTCGCGCTCTATGAGGCGACTAGAGAGTGTGTATAGCTTCGAGCTGTTATTGGCCATATTCGAAGTACATGTGATCTTCCATATGACCCAGATGAACCTGTTCGTCTATGAGGACAATACCGCTGTTATTGATCAAGCAAAACATGGTTATATCAAAGGGGATGCTACCAAGCACATATCGCCCAAGTTGTTCTTTACACATGAACAACAAGCGCTTCAGAAGATTGAAGTACAACACATTGGATCGGAGAATAACCGTGCAGACTTGTTCACCAAGTCACTGCCGAAACACTCATTCCAGAAACATGTCAGAGCAATTGGACTTAGGAAATTTCAGAGCTAGCCTAAGTGAAACATGTTTCCTGCACCCTATTGTGTGCATGTGAGGGGAAGCGCCCTAACGAGCGCCTCCATGTCGAGTGCGAGTGAAAAGGAAAGCATCCTGATGTATGCTTGTGTACTTTTTTCCTTTGACCAAAGTTTTTCCACTGGGTTTTCTTTGGCAAGGTTTTTAACGAGACACAGTTCAAATCTCTTATTCACTAAGGATTATTATAATCAGGGAGAGTATCCAGTTGTATACTTCTAAACCATCGTGTACTCTTTTGTCCTTCGATCAGCGGTTTTTTCCATTGGATTTTCCTGACAAGGTTTTGACGAGGCACCTTTGCAATGGTTAGTTTACCCCATCACACTGACCTGTGTGTACTCTTTTGTCCTTCGACCAAATTTTTTTCCTACTAGATTTTCTTTGGCAAGGTTTTGACGAGGCACAAGTAGATGGTCAAACTTGAAGATACAAGCTACAGACAGACGAAGAAACTCAGAGATGTTTACAAGCAGACTTCTTGGGGGGTCGCCCTGCAAGTCGTTGCATATGACCATAAGTACCACATTTGTAGCAGAGAGTAGGCGTTTGGTTGATAGTGGAACGACTCACTATCTTAAGAGATAAATCATACTTTATCTCCTATACGCCTAAAGTAACCTCAGTGACAACCATTTGGGACCCTCAACCCTTGTTCAAGGTTTTGGCAAAGCCCGTTTTTCGTTGTCCAATGGTACTCCCGTTGAAGTATCAGAGGCTTATATTCTCCAAGGTCCAGTCGTACCTTACTGAGTTTTAAGATATTCGAGAAAAGGATTTCATGTTGAAACTGCTCGAGAACATGGCTTCGAGTATCTTTTATTACCTCCACTCAGTACGGCCAAAAGCGTATCTTGAGAAGTTGAAATGTCTTTCAAGTGGTTTGTATCTCACTACGATACAACACTGAGAGTAATCTCATCATTCGCCGAGCGCCAGTTGAAGAGGACTTTTATGCTATGGCATGACCGGCTGGGTCATCCGGGTCAAAATACGATGCTTCGCACTATGAATGCATCATATGGGCATCCTCTTGGAGGAAAGAATTTGTTATAAATCGAAAAGCCTATGCCAAGCTTGCTCGATTGGGAAGACGAATCTCAAGCCACTCCATGTGAACCTACGAGATTGGTTTCCCAATTCCTTGAGAGAATTCAGGAGATATTTATGGACCAATCCAACCAACATACGGACCATTTAAATACTTCATGGTTTTGGTTGATGCATCGACTAGATGGTCACATAGTGTTGTTGTCCACCCAAAATGTAGCGTTTCTAAACTCCTCGCCTAGATTATTAAGTTAAGGACTCACCATCCGGATTATCCGATAAAGTCTATTAGACTTGATAATGCCGCGGAGTTTACATCGAAGACTTTCGATGATTATTGCATGACTTTGGAATAAATCTTGAACATCCTGTTGCGTATGTTCATACCCAAAATGGCCTAGCAGAAGCTTTTATAAAGCGACTGCAAGTGATAGCGCGGACCTTGGTTATGCGCACCAAACTTTCACTATCTGCATGGGGCTATGCAATTTTGCACGCTGCAAATTTGGTCGTCTGAGGCCCATGGCCACCCAACCACTTTTCGCGTACCAGCTGGTTACTGGATGTGAGCCTGACATCTCACATTTACGCGTGTTTGGGTGCCTAGTCAATGTTCTAATTGAGCCGATAAGGCGTTCAAAATTTGGACCTCAGAAGCGATGGGGAATATATGTCGGTTATAACTCCCCGTCCATCATTGCTATTTAGAGCCCTTGACAGGCGATCTCTTTACCGCGAGACGCGAATTGTGACTTTGATGAGACAATCTTTCCGTCGTTAGGGGGAGAAATGCACGCTAACGTTGATGAGGAACGACGTGAATTAGCGTGGCATGTGCCCGCTTTTGCTCATCATGATCCCCTCTCTGCACATATGATAAGGAAGTGCAGAGGATTCTAGGTCTGCAAGATATTGCAAATCAAATGCCAGACGCATTTAGCGACCTAGCAAAAGTCACGAGATCAATTATACCTGCTACAAATGTGCCTGCAAGGATAGACGTCCCTGAGAGACTCCATGTTCCTGTGAAACATGTTGCTCCGGTCGAACCCGCCGAGCAAAGGACGCTGCCATCGGCCGTCCAGTCCGCCGCTATTCCCAAGAAGAAGGAAAGACCGGTTGGTTCCAAAGATGTTCTGTCCCGGAAGCGGAGAAATCTTGTTAAAAGTATTTTGCCACATGAGATCATTAAGGATCACGGCGATGTATTCGAAGAGCGCATTCCAGATGAAATGCCTATTCCTAATCATGCCGATAACCTCGAAATATCCGTCGAGTATGCTAGCTTAGACGATATTTTGAAGCGAAATGAAACTGTCATCGATGATGTGTTCATATACTCAGTGGCCACTGACATTATGAACAATGATGACATGGAACCTCGTAGTGTTGCCGAGTGTCAACGACGAACGGACTGGTCAATGGAAACAAGCAATCCAGGCTGAACTAGACTCCTTAGCGAAAAGAAGCGTGTTTGGACCTGTTGCTCCAACACCACCCAATGTTAAACCAGTTGGTCACAAATAGATTTTTCTAAGGAAGCATAATGAGAGAAATGAGATTGTGCGATACAAGGCTCGCCTTGTGGCGCAAGGCTTCTCACAACGCCCTGGAATTGATTACGAGGAGACGTATTCTCCCGTAATGGACGTTATAACGTTCCGCTACTTAATCAGTTTAGTAGTTTCCGAAAAATTGAATGTGCAGCTCATGGATGTGGTCACAGCCTATCTCTGCAGGAATCTGGACACAGAGATATACATGAGAGTCCCTGAAGGACTAAAATGCCTGAATCAAGTAGTTCCCGACCACAGAATGCGTTCTCGATTAGACTGAGGCGTTCGCTATATAGATTGAAACAATCCGGGCGAATATGGTATAACCGCCTAAGCGAATACTTGATCGGTTTGGGATACGTTAATAATGAACTTTGCCCATGCGTGCTCATAAAGAAATCCACTTCAGGATACGCAATCATCGCGGTCTATGTAGATGACATGAATCTCATAGGAACCGAAAAAGACTTGTCAAAAACTGCTGATATCCTGAAGAGGGAATTCGAGATGAAGGATCTTGGGAAGACACGGTTTTGCCTCGGCCTGCAGATCGAGCACCGTAAAGATGGAATTCTTGTCCATCAAGCGAACTACACCCAAAAGGTGTTGAGACGCTTTAGTCATTTTGACGTTAAGCCATCCGCTACTCCCATGATCGTCCGCTCTCTAGACATTACTAAGGACCCATTCCGTCCAAAGGAGGACGACGAAGAGATATTGAGTCCTGAGTGCTCTTATCTGGGTGCAATAGGCGCTTCATTGTACTTGGCCCAATGTATTAGATCGGACATCTCGTTTGCTGTGAATTGTCTAGCTCGACACAGCACCGCGCCAATACGTCGCCATTGGAATGGCATAAAAGATATTTTTCGCTACCTTAAGGGTACTACGGACTTGGGCTTGTTCTATCCCTACGCGGTTTTGAGTGAGTCCAACGCTCTTGGCACTCGAAGCAACGCGACCCTTGTTGGCTACGCCGATGCGGGATACTTATCTGATCCGCACAAGGGGCGTTCCCAATCTGGTTATGTCTTTACCATTGGAAACACGACGATTTCTTGGAGGTCTCACAAACAGACCTTAGTGGCTACTTCAACGAACCACTCTGAGCTACTCGCGCTCTATGAGGCGACTAGAGAGTGTGTATGGCTTCGAGCTGTTATTGGTCATATTCGAAGTACATATGATCTTCCATATGACCCAGATGAACCTGTTGTCATCTATGAGGACAATACCGCTGTTATTGATCAACCGAAATATGGTTACATCAAAGGGGATGCTACCAAGCACATATCGCCCAAGTTGTTCTTTACACATGAACAACAAGCGCTTCAGAAGATTGAAGTGCAACACATTGGATCGGAGAATAACCGTGCAGACTTGTTCACCAAGTCACTGCCAAAACACTCGTTCCAGAAATATGTCAGAGCGATTGGACTTAGGAAGCTTTCAGAGCTCGCCTAAGTGAAACATGTTTCCTGTACCCTGTTGTGTGCATGTGAAAGGGAGCGCCCCAACGAGCGCCTCCAAACGTCCTGCTGTGCGTATATCCCGCACCCTGTCGAGTACGAGTGAAAAGGGAAGCATCCTGATGTATGCTTGTGTACTCTTTTTTCCTTCGACCAAAGTTTTTCCTACTGGGTTTTCTTTCGCAAGGTTTTTAACGAGACACATTTCAAATCTCTTATTCAGTAAGAACTATTGTGATCAGGGGGAGTATCCAGTGTATACTTCTAAACCATCGTGTACTCTTTTGTCCTTCGATCAGCGATATTTTTCCACTGGGTTTTCCCTGACAAGGTTTTGACGAGGCACCTTTGCAATGGTTAGTTTACCCCCATCACACTGACCTGTGTGTACTCTTTTGTCCTTCGACCAAAGTTTTTTTTTCTACTGGATTTTCTTTGACAAGGTTTTAACGAGGCACAAGTAGGTGGTCATTTTGAATCTACAAGCTACAGACAGACAAAGAAGCTCAGAGGTGTTTACAAGCAGAGTTTGTGAAGAGCCAAGGGGGAGTATTGTAACTCATCTCATCATGGTGAATCATGGTGACTCTTTATATATCAATATAAATCTCATCAAAGATGTTCTGTGATGCTTTATCGAGCTGTACGTCAAAACTCCCCATACGTACAGTTGATTTATTGCAAAAAAAATGTATTGTACCAAAATACATTTTTCGAGATAAAGGATTTTGGGAATTCGAGATAAAGGATCTTGGAAAGACACGATTTTGCCTCGGCCTGCAGATCGAGCCGCGTAAAGATGGAATCCTTGTCCATCAAGCGAACTACACTCAAAAGGTGTTGAGACGCTTTAGTCATTTTGATGTTAAGCCGTCCGCTACTCCCATGATCGTCCGCTCTCTAGACATTACTAAGGACCCATTCCGTCCAAAGGAGGACGACGAAGAGATATTGAGTCCTGAGTGCTCTTATCTGGGTGCAATAGGCGCTTTATTGTATATCTAGTCCTGAGTGCTCTTATTCCGTCTACTGGCTTTTCCCAATATCTAGTCGACATCTTTTGTCTATATTTGATTTAAGGCATCTTTAATAACTGTACGTCAACACTGGGATTCTACAACGGACAGGACCTACGCGGATACACGTTATCTATCATCTTACTTTTAAGTTCTTTTTAGATATTGGAAATCTTTAACCTACTTGATTATTTTGCTGATAGTCAGTCTTTTTCTAGAATTTAGATAACTATGCTGTGTGATGAGATGCTACATGCAACTCCAGTGAAATATTCTTGTTACGCTTGGCTTCTGAGCTTTGTTGTTGTCTATCATCTTCAAGTTCTTTTTTATACTCAGAATTTTTTTTGAAAAATACATACGAGTAATTTTTTTATCAAATATATTTTGTTACAGAAATTTTGTTACGAAAATATACTTTGGCGTGTTTATCAAATAGTCTGCTGTATATATTTTGGTAAAAGACTTTTTCTGCAATTTTTTAAACCGCCAATTTTAGAATTTTTTTTGTTTAAATAGTACTTATCCCAACAAATTATTTGTTAGTTTTTTCTGAAAAAATAATATTTTTTGAATTTTTTTTTTCATGTTGACGAAAAAATTTAAATGCTAACATTTTTTTGGTAATGATGGATTTGGAGAGCCCCGGCGAGCACCTCAGTGCCATCTGCGCCCTGCCGAGCACCTCAGTAGCATTTTTTTCTTTATGTTACTCAGTGAATTATTGTAACAGATGGGTAGTAAAAATTGTATTTTTTCTCGCTATTTTTTTGGCGTCGCTTCATTAGACGTCGGAAAAATAGTTGACATTTTTTTGGTACCGCTTGCTTAGGCACCAATTTTGTGTGTTGTTGCCTACTTATGTTGTTTTTTTTTAGCGTAATGGCGTGGAAATTGAAAAATTGTCTTGGCTACATAAACAAATTCTGGCACCGCCAAATTTGGGCCTCCCAAAAATAACCTTTTTGGTTAATAATTTTTCAAAGGCAACGCTCATTTTGAGCACGTACTAAATTGTCACCTATTTTGCACAGTTCGCAAATAGCGTGAATTTCTTGAAAAATCTTATTTATTCTTACATTTGACAAAAAATTTACGAAGTCTCTTTGAATAGGCTCACATATTTGGGTATGATGTCAGAAAGAACTTGGGGCTTGGTTTTTAAGTGGTCCCCGGTGACCCTCCTCCCTCATTTTCCCGCCTGGTCATATTCACGTAGAGCTACTGAAAGGGGTTGACCGAATATTATTTTTTGCTCAAATTGTATTTATAATTATGCATTTTTGCAAGAAACTTATTGACCTCTCTATATCGGCCCGTCGATCGATATAAGATAATTTTAAACAAAAATCGTTTTTTCAAAATTGTAGTTTTTATTTACGATTGTTTGTTGTTGCTTATACAAACCTTATATGTTGACTGATCAAGATTTTTTCTTCTGTTGTAGAAAAATATCGATCAAGATTAATTTTCCCATCCTTGAAGCCTCTGGCAAGAACTACTTGGACTGGACGCAAGACATCCAAAACCATCTAGATGCGCAGGGCCTCTTGGACGTCATCTATAACGAGGAAGAGCGTGAAGTGGAAGTCACTCGCTCAATGAACGCCAAAGCGATGATTCTATTCCGCAGGCATTTATCTGACGCCATGAAGGCGGAGTTCATTAAAATTTCCTCGCCGAAGACGCTATGGGACTCTCTGAAAGAGCGTTTCGACCACCAGAAGACCATATGGCTACCTGAAGCACGTCATGACTGGTTGAACCTGCGCTTCCAAGACTTCAAAAGTGTAACTGATTACAACAATGAAGTCTGCAGGATTCGATCATCTCCAATACTGTGGTGAGATATTAACCGACAGTGATCTTTTGGAGAAAACATACACCACATTTCCTTCCACTGACAACTTGCTCCAGAAGTAATACCGTCAGTCTAAGTTCACCAAGTTTCCCGAGCTCATCACCCAGCTTTTACTAGACGAGAAACAGTCTCATTTTAATGAGAAACAACAATTCTCGTCCTGCTGGAACAAAGGCAATTCCAATGCCTGATGCAAACGCTCTCCGTGGACCAAATCCACGATGGAAACGAGACAAGGGCCAGTCGTCCCAGCCAAGGAACAGAGGCGAGTTTAAGTCTCGCCACCCAAAGCGAGGTTCTAACAAGAACCAAGGACCTTTGACTCCTAGGCAGTCTCATGGTAAGAACCAACGGGCCAGTCGTCCCAAAGCGAGAGTAGAAGGCCAAACGCCTACTCTTTGCTACAAATGTGGTGCTTATGGTCATATGCAACGGACTTGCAGGGCGACCCCCCAAGAAGTTTATAACTATCACAAGGGATGCCGGGCCGAAGCAAATCTGGTCAACGAGTGCAAAAATCTAAATCTTGAGACCCCCAATTTTGTAGCAGAAATGGAAGAATGAATCTCCATTATCTCTCTATATTTGATTTAAGTCATGAAACTTTTGGTGGTTTGTATTTTCTGTTTTCTCGATAAATTAAAGTTCTATTTCGAGCACTTTCCTCAAACGTGTGACAAACTTTAATTTTCTTTACTTATAGGCATGGACCACGGGGCAGTAGATTGTCTGGTTGATAGTGGAACGACTCACACTATCTTAAGAGATAAATCATACTTTATCTCCTATACGCCTAAAGTAACCTCAGTGACAACCATTTCGGGACCCTCAACACTTGTTCAAGGTTTTGGCAAAGCCCGTTTTTCGTTGTCCAATGGTACTCCCGTTGAAGTATCAGAGGCCTTATATTCTCCAAGGTCCAGTCGTACCTTACTGAGTTTTAAGGATATTCGAGAAAACGGATTTCATGTTGAAACTGCTCGAGAACATGGCTTCGAGTATCTTTTCATTACCTCCACTCAGTACGGCTAAAAGCGTATCTTGGAGAAGTTGAAATGTCTTTCAAGTGGTTTGTATCTCACTACGATACAACACATCGAGAGTAATCTCATCATTCGCCAAGCGCCAGTTGATGAGAGGACTTTTATGCTATGGCATGACCGGCTGGGTCATCCGGGTCAAAATACGATGCTTTGCACTATGAATGCATCACATGGGCATCCTCTTGGAGGAAAGAATTTCGTTGTAAATCCGAAAAGCCTATGCCAAGCTTGCTCGATTGGGAAGACGAATCTCAAGCCACTCCATGTGAAACCTACGAGATTGGTTTCCCAATTCCTTGAAAGAATTCATAGAGATATTTGTGGACCAATCCAACCAACATGCGGACCATTTAAATACTTCATGGTTTTGGTTGATGCATCGACTAGATGGTCACACATAGTGTTGTTTCCACCCGAAACGCAGTGTTCCTAAACTCCTCGTCCAGATCATTAAGTTAAGGGCTCACCATCCGGATTATCCGATAAAGTCTATTAGACTTGATAATGCCGCGGAGTTTACATCGAAGACTTTCGATGATTATTGCATGACTTTGGGAATAAATCTTGAACACCCTGTTGCGTATGTTCATACCCAAAATGGCCTAGCGGAAGCTTTTATAAAGCGACTGCAAGTGATAGCGCGGACCTTGGTTATGCGCACCAACTCCCACTATCTGCATGGAGTTATACAATTTTGCACGCTGCAAATTTGGTCCGTCTGAGGCCCATGGCCACCCAACCACTTTTCGCGTACCAGCTGGTTACTGGATGTGAGCCTGACATCTCACATTTACGCGTGTTTGGGTGCCTAGTCAATGTTCCAATTGAGCCATAAGGCGTTCAAAATTTGGACCTCAGAAGCGACGGGAAATATGTCGGTTATAACTCCCCGTCCATCATTCGCTATTTAGAGCCCTTGACAGGCGATCTCTTTACCGCGAGACACCGCATTTGTGACTTTGATGAGGCAATCTTCCCGTCGTTAGGAGAAGAAATGCACGCCAACATTGATGAGGAACGACGTGAATTAGCGTGGCATGTTCCCGCTTTTGCTCATCATGATCCCCCCTCTGCACATAGTGATAAGGAAGTGCAGAGGATTCTAGGTCTGCAAGATATTGTAAATCAAATGCCAGACGCATTTAGCGATCTAGCAAAAGTCACGAGATCAATTATACCTGCTACAAATGTGCCTGCAAGGATAGATGTCCCTGAGAGACCCATGTTCCTGTGAAACATGTTGCTCTGGTCGAACCCGCCGAGCAAAGGACGCTGCCATCGGCCGTCCAGTCTGTCGCTATTTCCAAGAAAAAAGGAAGACCGGTTGGTTCCAAAGATGTTCTGCCCCGGAAGCGGAGAAATCTTGTTAAAAGCGTTTTGCCACATGAGATCATTAAGGATCACGGCGATGTATTAGAAGAGCGCATTCCAGATGAAACGCCTATTCCTAATCATGCCGATAACCTCGAAATATCCGTCGAGTATGCTAGCTTAGACGATATTTTGAAGCGAAATGAAACTGTCATCGATGATGTGTTCATATACTCAGTGGCCACTGACATTATGAACAATGATGACATGAAACCTCGTAGTGTTGCCAAGTGTCAACGACGAACGGACTGGTCACATGGAAACAAGCAATCCAGGCTGAACTAGACTCCTTAGCGAAAAGAAGCGTGTTTGGACCTGTTGCTCCAACACCACCCAATGTTAAACCAGTTGGTCACAAATGGGTTTTTCTAAGGAAGCGTAATGAGAGAAATGAGATTGTGCGATACAAGGCTCGCCTTGTGGCGCAAGGCTTCTCACAACGCCCTGAAATTGATTACGAGGAGACGTATTCTCCCGTAATGGACGTTATAACGTTCCGCTACTTAATCAGTTTAGTAGTTTCCGAAAAACTGAATATGCAGCTCATGGATGTGGTCACAGCCTATCTCTACGGGGATCTGGACACAGAGATATACATGAGAGTCCCTGAAGGACTAAAGATGCCTGAATCAAGTAGTTCCCGACCACGGAACGCGTTCTCGATTAGACTGAGGCGTTCGCTATATGGATTGAAACAATCCGTCGAATGTGGTATAACCGCCTAAGCGAATACTTGATCGGTTTGGGATACATTAATAACGAACTTTGCCCATGCGTGTTCATAAAGAAATCTACTTCAGGATACGCAATCATCGCGGTCTATGTAGATGACATGAATCTCATAGGAACCGAAAAAGACTTGTCAAAAACTGCTGATATCCTGAAGAGGGAATTCGAGATGAAGGATCTTGGAAAGACACAATTTTGCCTCGGCCTGCAGATCGAGCACCGTAAAGATGGAATCCTTGTCCATCAAGCGAACTATACTCAAAAGGTGTTGAGACGCTTTAGTCATTTTGATGTTAAGCCGTCCGCTACTCCCATGATCGTCCGCTCTCTAGACATTACTAAGGACCCATTCCGTCCAAAGGAGGACGACGAAGAAATATTGAGTCCTGAGTGCTCTTATCTGGGTGCAATAGGCGCTTTATTGTACTTGGCCCAATATACTAGACCGACATCTCGTTTGCTGTGAATTGTCTAGCTCGACACAGCACCGCGCCAACACGCCGCCATTGGAATGGCATAAAAGACATTTTTTGCTACCTTAAGGGTACTACGGACTTGGGCTTGTTCTATCCCTACGCGGTTTTGAGTGATTCCAACGCTCTTGGCACTCGAAGCAACGCGACCCTTGTTGGCTACGCCGATGCGGGATACTTATCTGATCGCACAAGGGGCGTTCCCAATCTGGTTATGTTTTACCATTGGAACACGACGATTTCTTGGAGGTCTCGCAAACAGACCTTAGTGGCTACTTCAACGAACCACTCTGAGCTACTCGCGCTCTATGAGGCGACTAGAGAGTATGTATGGCTTCGAGCTATTATTGGCCATATTCGAAGTACATGTGATCTTCCATATGACCCAGATGAATCTGTTGTCGTCTATGAGGACAATATCGCTGTTATTGATCAAGCAAAACATGGTTACATCAAAGGGGATGCTACCAAGCACATATCGCCCAAGTTGTTCTTTACACATGAACAACAAGCGGTTCAGAAGATTGAAGTGCAACACATTGGATCGGAGAATAACCGTGCAGACTTGTTCACCAAGTCACTGCCAAAACACTCGTTCCAGAAATATGTCAGAGCGATTGGACTTAGGAAGCTTTCAGAGCTAGCCTAAGTGAAACATGTTTCCCGTACCCTGTTGTGTGCATGTGAGGGAGAGCGCCCCAACGAGCGCCTCCAAATGCCATGTTGTGCGTATATCCCGCGCCCTGTCGAGTGCGAGTGAAAAGGGGAGCATCCTGATGTATGCTTGTGTACTCTTTTTCCCTTAGACCAAGTTTTTACCATTGGGTTTTTATTGGCAAGGTTTTTAACGAGACACATTTCAAATCTCTTATTCACTAAAGACTATTGTGATCAGGGGGAGTATCCAGTGTATACTTCTAAACCATCGTGTACTCTTTTGTCCTTCGATCAGCGGTTTCTTTCTCTGGGTTTTTCCTGACAAGGTTTTGACGAGGCACCTTTGCAATGGTTAGTTTACCCCCATCACACTGACCTGTGTGTACTCTTTTGTCCTTCGACCAAAGTTTTTTTTTCCACTGGGTTTTCTTTGGCAAGGTTTTAACCAGGCACAAGTAGGTGGTCATTTTTGAATCTGCAAGCCACAGACAGACGAAGAAGCTCAGAGGTGTTTACAAGCAGAGTTTGTGAAGAGCCAAGGGGGAGTGTTGTAACTCATCATGGTGAATCATGGTGACTCTTCATTTTGTAACTCATGACTTTTCACTTTGTAACTCCTAAGTGACCTTTCATTATGTAACTTCCAACCTCTCTCTTCCTATAAAGAGAGGTTGGGATAGCTTGTAGATAGATTGATACACATTGAGAGGTTGAGCTAATTGTCCACACAACAGTTATTACTTTAGTGAGAGAAGTAATGATTGGGAGATTAAAATAGGCACCCATCATTTGGGTTTTTTTTTCACTAGCCGCCCTTTTTTTGGGCGTTTTTTTTTCATTTATATTTTTTTTTACGCAATAATTTCTACAACGGCTATGCAAATATATATTTTTACACATTTATTTTACAACTGCTATTTTATGGCTGCACACAGGAATGAGAATTGAGCTACACGACAGCAGAGACGTACATGCGTCAGTAAACGAGCACACGCGACGGCAGCACGGCGCAACGAAAAGAGGCCAGAAATATAATAATAATAAGAATAAACTAATGTCCAGATTTTGGGCGAAAAAAAAACGGCCCTTTATGGGCGTCGGTTTTCCTTTTTTTTTTTTAAGCCGTGATCCAGTAAAGAAATTGGTTAAAAATATTCGTGGTTAAGATATTTGTTAAGAATATTGGCAGTGCTAATTTTTCAAACTTTGTTTCTTTTACGTAATTTTTTTTTATTTTTGATACTTTTATGCTTATGATGAAATTTTCCGTACTTAAATTCCACCACCAACAAAAATCTCAACTCAACTAAAGAACAATAACAGCTGAAAGTTGAAACGAAGCAAGAATTTATAACAACAATCATGAAGTTGACGACAACAATCGAGAAGGGAAAAAAAAAGAATTTCAGGAGTACATGAGGTCAAGCCTAGACGTGGAGTTGGACTGGTGGCGGTGCTGCTGCTGCTGCTGCTCCTCCTTCTGCCGGCGGAGCTCGACGACCTTGCGGTGCGAGTTCGAGTGCTGGGTCAGCACGAAGCTCGGGCTCGCGGCGGGGCGGTACTCCGGCACCAGCCGCCCCGACTTGTACCGCACGCCGCACGCGTTGCACAGCGTCTTCGGCCCCAGCGGCCCCGCGCGCCACTGCGGCGTCTTCTCGGACGCGCAGTGCGTGCAGCGCCGGACGCCGCTCTCGTCCACCCCTACCCCGCTGTCGGCCGCCCCGCCCGCGCTCCTCCTCCTCCCGCCGCCGAAGTCGGAGGAGGAGCTGGAGGAGGCGGACGAGGACGAGCCCTGCCGCTGCAGCGGCCAATTGCCCGCCGCCGCCGCCGCGGTGAGCACCACGGCGGCGGCGGTTGGGGCCCTCGATCGCTTGCTGCGCGCGCCGCGGTTGGCTGTCGCGTGATCGGTGCGAATTTGCGTGTTCGAGTACGCGGTGTTCGGAATTGACGCAGGCGGATAAGGTACGTCCGAGAAGCTGTCCTCTACGAACTTCGACAGCCACTCCAATTCTGCAGCTTCCTCGCTCTAAGAAAAAAGAAAAATATTAAAATATTTATAAAATGTACCAAATATATCTTTTTTTGAATAGATTCTATCCAACTAGCTTTATTGTTAATAATTTATGAATCGAAAGTCAAATAAAAATATTAAATTGGAAAATTGAAGATAGGTAACGTACAGGAACATAAATGTCGTCCGCGAAAGAGGTAGATGAATGCGGATAGCAATGATCAGAGAAGCAGCCAGACGGCTTGCTCCCGACCGGCGTCGTCGCCGACGCGTAGTCCGGCTGAACCGGGAGGTGGTGGACGTCGGCAGTGAAGTGGTCGTTGTTCGACAAGTCCAGGAGGTCGTCCATGCGCAGCGTGTCGGCCGACGGAAGGCCGTACAAGTAGGCCGCCGGAGAGAATGAGCTAGTGCCATAGGCAGGAGCATTTGCACCACCCATTGCCAGTGCAACAAAGTTGAAGAGTTGGATAGTACAACTAAATCAGTACGCAACAGCCAGCACAAGCACACAGTCACCAAGTCCGAACATTCACATCAACGAAGTGAATCAATTCCTCCTCCTCCTCCTCCTCTTCCTCTTCCTCTTCCTCTTCCTCCTGTGCGTGGCTTTTAAACACCACGGTTACAACTTGCCCCCACTTACATTTTTCTCCTTCGTCCCATGTGACTCTTAATTTTACATGAATTCTTCCTCCATCCCGCCATGTGACTTACAATTTTATATCGAGGTCAGGATTACAAAATATATATTTATCACCTTCTTCTTACTCCATTGGATGAAATTTTTGCAGTCGTAAAGAGTCAGCTGGCAATTAATATTTCTGTAGCACTATGGTCGCCATCATATTACTTGCACACGACATGGTGCTTGTATCAGACTAGTTTGGACAAAGCTTACCAAGTTATTATTTTTTTTTATCATAATCGTAATTTCTTATAATTTTACTACTCTAATAGGTCTTGGAAACACTTCAACAATGAGCCATCCAGGCCGTATGGATATGCTATATTAAATGATAATTTTTTTAGAAAAAATTTATAAAATGTCCAAAAAAACGAAAAAGTTTTATGAAAAATCCACCGCGCAATAACATTTCATCGCGTGCCCAGAATTAGCCAAAAATATATAAAGAGGGTTCCGAATGACCTTTTTGTCCTTCCTTCTAATTTATTGAAAACACCCACGAAACTACTCTTAAAAAAAATGTTTCGATACTTTACCTTCTTCCATACTCTGCTCACTTTCGAATTTAGGTTTTCTCCTCAAAAATCTTCAAAAACTCGTTGAAAATTTCGGAAAGACCGAGACAAACGGCAAAAGTGCGCACGGAGGTCGAACATCATTTTTTTGCGATTCTAAAATTTCGGAAGGCCGACTAACGGAGAAGCGGTTAATCTCAGACTCCTCGAAGATACGCTCATTTTGCGACAAACAGGATCTCGTTTCGACCTCCCAGTCAAAAGTTATGGCCCTCCAAAGTTTAAACTGACCATAAAATGCAGGAGAATGACCATTCTCCATGTTAGAACACAAAGAATGTTAATTTCGCATGAGGGTGGCCATTCTCCGTGTTAGTAACACGGAGAATGATATTTTTCGTCTTAATTTACACGGAGAATGGTCATTCTCTGTGTTAGTAACACGGAGAATGGCATTCTCCGTCTTAATTTACACGGAGAATGACCATTCTTCGTGCTAAATTACACGGAGAATGGCTATTCTCCGTCTTAATTTACACGGAGAATGGCCATTCTCCGTGTAATTTAAGACGGAGAATGGTCATTCCAGTGTTAAAATGCAAGAGAATGGCCATTCTTCGTGTTAGAAACACGGTGTTATTTAACATGGAGAATGGCATTCTCTATGTTAATTTACACGAAGAATGACCATACTTCGTGTAATTTAAGACGAAGAATGTTCATTCCAGTGTTAAAACGCAGGAGAATGGCCATTCTCCGTGTTAGAAACACGGAGAATGTCATTCTCCGTGTAAATTAACAAGGAGAATGCCATTCTCCGTGTTTTTACACGAAGAATGGCCATTCCCAGTGTTAAAACGTAGGAGAATGACCATTTTCCATGTCATTTAACATGGAGAATGACCATTCTCCGTGCTAAATTACAAGGAGAATGATCATTCAAATGTTAAAACATAGGAGAATGGCATTCTCCGTATTAATTTACACGGAGAATGACATTCTCCTTGTTAAAATGCAGGAGAATGACTATCCTTCGTGTTATATCGACGGAGAACAGTTGACAGAAACCTAATTTTTTATTTTTTTGTTTTGTGGAAAAAAATTTGACATGAATAAATATTCAAGAGTTTCGTTCTTCTTTCAAAACGATGCTAACTCTTATGGAAAAGAAGAAGAATATCTTCTCTCCATAATTGACCTAATTTTCGGAAAAGAAGAAGAAGAATAGAAGATGAGCGATGATCAGAGTTCGACTGAAAAAAAAAAGTACGGTAAACTACGAACGATCTTTGCGATCTCTGCTAAAGATGAGAGCAATGTAATTCAGATCTCTCCTGAAGAAGAAGAAGAAGACAACGAGAATCGCAATCCAAATCTGAGTTTGTGCGGAGGGGTAGTTATGGTATTAATTTTATAAATACAGAGCATCTAAAGAGAATCTTGGAATAGTTCACTACCAGAATAAGTCATTTTAGCGACGCCTAAAGACGTCGCTAAAACGCCTAAAGACGTCGCTAAACCAGTTTAGCGACGTATTTAGTGACGTCTTCCTCTTGTCGCGAAAACCTTAGTCGCTGTTTGGAAAGACGTCGCTGATCGTCGCCAACACCGACGTTTACCGACGCAAAGATACGTCGGTAATATACCGACGTTTACCGTCGTTTCGTCGATGAAATAGCGACGTTTATGATGTCGCTATACGTCGGTATTCCCTGGGAAAATTATCGACGTTTTTGACGTCGCTATGCGTCGGTATATAGTACCGACGTTTTGTGTTGTCGCTATACGTCGGTATATCCTGGGTAAATGAGGAAATATATGCCAGTTTAGCGACGACTACCGACGTTATGTGCCGTCGGAAAGCGTCGGTAAACGTCGCTAAATTTTGAAAAGAAAAAAAATTGCAGTATGCAGTTTTCTCCACAGAATTTTTTCCCCTGCAGTTTAATCTGAAACACAATATACAAGCACATTTTATCCCTGGGTTCGCCCCTTCGGTGGAACAACACCACCAATAAATTAACATCCAAATGAAACGAATAGTTTAATACAAAAACAACCCAATACAACCCAGAGATTGACACAGTACTAATTCATATATGTAGTCCAATACAAATAGTCTAATACAAAACAACCCAATACAAATAGTCCAATACAAATAAGTACTAATAGCTAATGAGAACCATGCAGCTCACGCAAACGCTCAGTGATACGATCACGCAACCACCTCGAATAAGTGGGATCGACGGCGGCAGGAGAGATGTAGTCCATTGCAAGTACTAGATGAATAGAACTCCCGGTCTCACTAGCTACCGGTGCTGGATAAATGGAACTCCCGGTCTCACTAGCTACCGGTGCCACTTCCTCCTTAACAGTAGGAGGAGCCACCTCAGCAATCTGTGTTTCCCTCAAACGATGTGTCGCTGCTCGGGTCATGGGTACCATCTGGTAAAATCAATATTCACAGGGGAGGATCGGTTGAAAATGAATGAGAGAACTATCAGAGAATCACATAAAACTAACTAGAACTGAAATACAGTAATTGACAAATAAATGAGAGAACTATCAGAGAATGTACTCGTCTGCTACTCTGAAAAGAGTAGTGTAATATCAGATGTGATACTTGAGTATCAATGCGATACTCGAGTATCGGTATTATGATTGCGATACCGATACACATAGGAATGGTCTGATACTCAGAGTATCGGTAACGAACCATTCCGTATTGCGAGGGGAACAACACTATAGCATTGATAGCGAGATAGATAGAGAGAGAGACACAACTAAGTAGCACTTGAACTTTAACTAAGTAGCACTTGTAACTAATGTATAAAATCACCAATTGATACGATGCAATGATCGATTTTAATTACAGTAATACAAAATGACAAAAATATAATACGTATAAAGAATTAGAAAACTTACATAAGCTTTGGAAGCCATCTTCTTCGTCATCTCTGTCCAGAAATTCGCTCTGAGTCAATCCTTTGCCCCGGAGCTCGAGTGGACATCCTTGAGTAGAGCTGGAGCGAGAGGCTCCTGACAGCATGGTGGTCTCCATTGTCAAAGGATTCTTGCTCGTCCCACAACCTATCAAAAATTTCTTCATTTCTAATATCTTGAATATGAAACTTTGTTTCACATTTGGTTCTTATATACCAGAAGGTAGAGCCAAATGTGAAGCAGAGCTTCATATTCAAGAGATTAGAAATAAAAAAAATTTGATTGGTTGTGGGACGAGCACGGATACTTTAACAAAGGAGACCACCATGCTGTTAGGAACCCTTCACTCGAGCTCTACACGAAGGATGTCCACTTGAGCTCCGGAGTAAAGTTTTGGCTCAGAGCAAGAATCTGTTGACGAAGCACATCCACCATGCTGTCAGAAAAAAATAGTAACGGTGAGAGACCCATCTGAGTAGGACGTATAATCTGATAATATCTCCTCCAACACTCAATCCCACTACTGATATCATTCTTGTAAAGGTGATCTCTCAGAGTATACGTCCTACTCAGATGGATCTCTCAGAGTAACCTCTCCGGTTGGTTGTCGAGCCACAGGGTACAGTCTCTCCCGGCCGAGCCAGCCCCACCGGTGATTACATGTCATTACCTACATTAATGCTTACCTATACATTACATTTTATATGTTATCCAAACATTGCATTTATAACTTGCATATAACCATGTATTCCCATTTGCATATATGCATATTGCATTCATATGTGCTTACCAACATATGCATGACATTACACATATATCATTCATTACATACACATGTTATATGTGTATAGGAAGATGGAAAATGAAAGGAAGAGGGGACTGAGTTCATATGTCCAAGTGGAATGAAACAGAGATTGTGATCTCAGATTTAACAGTGGTGCAAAAGTGTGTGTGTATCCACATTCAGATTTGTGTAATGTGTGTAAGGGTGTGTGTAGATGTATGTGTTAACAGTGTACACAAAATCAGTGTCACTGTTCTCAGATTTTAGGTTGAAAATGTGTGTGTGTATACAATCATAGGCACTGTATAAAATCGATATTCACAGGTTGAAAATGGTTGTGCCGTGTCAGTGGGAGATAGGGTTAGGGTTAGGTATACCTGGACTGGGTCGGGTAGGGGTCGCCGGTGTAATGCCCCGCTCCGTACGGTGCATTATGCTGAGTCGTTGACTCGAAGAGTTGCGTTGACCCGATAATGTATCGATCAAAAACGATACGAGAGTTAAGTTGTCCCAAGCAATGCATCAAACTAAGTTGATGAGAAGAGTTGTCTTGCCCCGAAAGAATGCATCGAGTTGAATCGATGCGAAGCGCCGCGTTGTCCCGAAGGATGAGTGCGTTGAATCGGCTCGAAGATTCTAAGAAATCGAATCGACCAAGGCGCAAGTCCAAATCGATGCGAGTATTGATTTTAATTGGTTTCGTGTACAGGTTATACTTTAACGGAAAAATATTAGAGGTCGATCTTTTGCAATATTTAGTAAGGGGTCTGCGAAATCAAATTGTCGCCTTGCGATGGGCTAAGACTTAGGCATTCTAAGGCGAATTGGGCGTATAACTCAACGAAGCACGAAGTGCTCGAATGGCTAAGTCAGGAGAGTAGCCGTGCAACAAAGTTAGGGAATCGAGCCGCATCGGCTCGGCGAAACGACGAAGGCATATCGACTCAAGGTGGGAGAATTGACTTCTTTTTACTCCTTCATTCGATAAGTCAAATATATCATTGTATGCTAAAAGTTAACCTATCGACGCCACGGGCGTGGTCCGATCGGAGATAAATTATAGTGTGAGTCGAACACTAAGTTAGAACAATTGAAATAAAACGTGCATCAATATGCACGAGTCGCTATGGGACATTGGATATCGCTAAGGCGAGCGCCTCGGTGCGTAAGCCGCAAGAACATGGGATAACTGTAATCGGCAAGTGTAGTGCCCCGCTTTCGATAGGCGACGAAACTTCATAATATGCTAGCGCCGAGTCAGATCGGCCGGGAGCTTAGATGTCCATCTGACTCGATCGCTAAGCTTGGTAAACGATAACGCCTTGCGGCATCGATTCAATTCGATTTGGACGGAAGATACGAGAATCGATCCAACTAATAGAACGACTTCTGTTGGAACAAGTCCTAGATGCAGCGGGCTGCGTCTCGGCGAGTGAGCTCTCTATAAGAGTCCCTTCGACGGGACCGGACCGCTATATGGTTTTCTTGGATCTTTTGCCGCTGGGCTTGATGAAGTGCTTTCGCGTCGTTTTCATGGATGCAATTACAATTTCGATGCAAGGGGAAAAGAAGAAATTCTAACAAAGCGTTGGTGCCATTGCAGGAGCTCGCATAACTAAGGATTGACGTTGCGTAGCGCTTGGACGATCGGCACAAAGCAAAGTAATCGGTGGGTGATTCGGCCTTCTTTTCTATTCTGTCCCGCAAACTTATTCCTTGCTTCGAATTCATTCAAATCGAACGATGCCAAGTTAATTGCATGCCAATCCACTAAGTCAAGAACTCGGGAAAACGTATCGATTTTGAGTAATCTACTCGGAAAAATACAAGTTTCTCACATAACTAGAAAAGTTTAAGGTTCTAGTAAAATATAGACTATTTCATCTGCTGCAAAATATTATGAAACGTCGATCATGGGTTATGATGCCTCGGACAATTTGGTGCCCACGGGACGCTAAATCGGTGTACGGCTTTGGGGAAAATGAATCGTTGCATGAGTTACGAGAAATGATAATGTCGTTCGATACTATCCGCGCTATACAAAACTGTTCGCATATATGAAACTATTCGCACATAGGCATGGTCATGGACAGCTTGTGCACAAGTTCGTTTTCCTCGAAACGGTATCCGGGGCATCGGAACCGATTCGTCCTAGGGGGAAAAATTCATCATGCTTCGGCGCGAGGCATGCGGGACCTTCAGTAAGGCTTGCAACCTAGGCTGAAAGGGTAGCGTCGCATGCCAACTTCGATTAAGTCCCTAGTGGTGCGTAGCACCAATGACCGCATATAAGATAGTTGCATGCTCACCTATTGTCTTATACAGGGTAAATATTATCTCTGTTTTCATGCAGGGACGTGCACGGCCGTGGTAAGAAATATGAAAACTGCGATGTTATACTGTATGCTTTATTACTCAAAGACGGCTATCGAATATGAACTGAATTCATTTAGTTCTAATAGAAAGACAACTCTAAAGCATGCCTACCCTAACAATCAGAGTCGGTTTAGACGAGTTGGTTCGTCTCGTCCACTTAGCAAGTGTGCTAATCCCCTCCCCTAATTTTCCCAGGTGCGACGGGCGCTCCAACCTAAAACGAAGCTGAAGTGCGGAGAGGCGTTTTGAAGCTCTTCCTATGCTGAAGTATTTTGAAGCCAATTCAAGTCGACGACTTATGTATAAAGGGGCGAATGTATGGGACGGCAAGCGTAGTTCAGGCAACTTGTCGAATGTATTTTCTTTCTGTTTTCAATCAATGTAGCCGCAACGGCATCCAATGTAAATTACGACTTGCATTTCGTTGCAAGCTATGAATGAAAAGCATTTCTATCTTCCTATACTGCGTCTTATATTCGGATGTGATTTGTGAAGTTTCGACTTGGTGTATTAATATCAAAATCAAAAGATAACCGTTTGAGAACTTGTCATCTTGCCTTGCACGAGCGCAACTCCAGGCTTGTGCGGCATCACGCCTTAGCGAGAACGATCGAATCGGCAAAATTAACATCGGGGACGAACGTTGCCGACTCGGGGCGTGACAGCAAGTGCCTTAGTGCACGAACCATACCGTGCCTTTGCTGCACGAGTTAGACGGCTAGAACATTGGAAGACAATAGGCGAGCGTCCTAGCGCGCAAGCCAAGAACATTGAATGCTAAAT
The DNA here is from genome assembly GCA_029216955.1 of Iris pallida. Classification (NCBI taxonomy): domain Eukaryota; kingdom Viridiplantae; phylum Streptophyta; class Magnoliopsida; order Asparagales; family Iridaceae; genus Iris; species Iris pallida. The sequence continues at coordinate 1,161 of JANAVB010000227.1, read as the reverse complement.
TATAGAACAGGGAAATACGGTTGAAACGTGCCTGCGTGCACGGGATAATAAAAGATGGCTTCGTTGCGAGAGAATACAGTTGTGGCATGAATGTGGCGGAACTGTCGGATATGACATGGTGCCTCGAAAGGTGTTCGAGACCTTCGGGTCGTTCGGTTGACGAGCATTGAGTTGAGGCACGATGTCATTGAATCATTAAAACGAAGTATGAAACGTGAGAACATAGAAAGTTAACGGAAGAAATACGAGATGATAAAGTCTGAGTCTTGGACTCAAGGCTATGCTTGGTTGTTTGAATGATAGTGCATTGCATGGTCGAATGGAATGGACTTGAGATAATTGCGATGATATCTTCCGTGCACGGAACGTTCCCTCCGAACGGGCGCACCGGGGCACCGGGACCGTTCGACCTAGGAGGGATGATAATATTTGATAGGCGCACATCTGCGAAGTCCGGTTAGCACTCGGTCGTAAATGTGAGAAGCCGCAAATGATGGTAGGCACGCGGTAAGTTTCGGTTGTTGGGATAGCAACCCAACCCGTGAAACGCCGGGCTATCCAAACAAGAGAGAGAAAAAAAGGAGAGAAAAGAAAGTAAGGAAAAATAAAGAGAAACTCCTTTAGTCCATTCCGGCGCGGATACGCCCACGACCTTCATATAATTAAGGAACGATGGGTTGAAAGTGTAGGCACAGATGCGTCCCGTATGGAGATCCTGCTTAGAGATGCACATATAACATGACAGGGAAGGAATGCGGCGTATTCACCTTGCGTCGGTGCAAGGGCGAGTGCGTCGACTTGGTAAGTCGCGTCACGAATCAAACACGAGATTGCTTGTTTGCTTGCCTATTCAATTCGATAACATGCTGCTATGATAACATGCTTTACGCTTTCGAAGATGCCATAAAATTGACCCTAAGGAGAACATAGCAAGATCATAAGCTAAGTTGCATGATTCAACATAAATATTAAAATGTCGGTTTGAAAAGATGATCTTTGCTTCAGTACATGCGAGGACGAACGTACTGATCCCCCACCAGCTTCATGCAGGGTGCAGGGAATGGATTGCTCGCGGCGAAGCGTTACTTGAAACGTGTTATGGCTTGGAATGCCGAAGCGCATTGAAGCGTGCTATCGCATTGACGCTCGGACTACGCAGCT
>JANAVB010000226.1:0-121484 GCA_029216955.1 Iris pallida | reverse complement strand
TTATTCCATGACCTTTATATTGATGAACTAATCACTACATCTTCTGCTATTATCGTCATGCCATTCAAATGTTCTACTGCAACTTAACCTTTGATGATCTTCGTATTTATTCACGAGTTGCTGGTATCGATATCTCGTTTGATGACTTTGAATTAGCAGAATATCTTGATCTTCTTGAGCCAAGTTCTTGGGAAAGGCTTGTTGATGCTCGCTCGTTCCATTTTCCCAACGGACTTTCTCTTGAAAGCTTCAAGGACGATCTGTGCACTCCTTACACACGTCCTCGAAAGCTCATGACAAAATATCTCAACCCATATTTTCTGATCTTCATTGGATCATGTCTAACACCATTCTACCCAAGATCGGTTCCCCTGATGAAATCACTTATCTTAAAATTTCTGCTCTTTATCATCTTCACTTTGGAATTCATTTCAATCTTCCACGTACTATGATGGACTGGATGATTCGCTGTAGGAGGAAACCACGAGCTTTGGTTTATCCTCTGTATCTTCCTATGATCTTTCGTGCTTTTCATATACCACTTGATGCATGTCCGTTTCTGCCGGCACCTACCTTTTTATCTCCGGCACGACTCCTTCAGCCTGTTGCTGCTACTGATTTGTCTGCTGATGAGGAGCCTGACGCCCCTTCACTCGGTCAGACTGCACCTCCTGCCACTTTGGATTCACTTCAGACTATGCTTCGCGATCGGTTTGCTATTGAGGATGATCGCTGGACGCAGCATGATTACCGTACCACTCTGCAGATTAGTGCCCTTGGGAACTCTCTGCATGATATGCGGTATTCACTTGCTCGTCATCCTGATCTGCATGTGCCTATTGAGCGGGATCCAGCGCACGCGGGTTATCGCATTGATGATCCGTGGGTAATGCAGTATATGGATCCAGATGATACTTTGTGGATCTTCAGATGTTCCAGGACCTCTTCGTTGGATCTTTCCCTGGTCCATCAGATGTTCCAGGACCCTCTCGTGCTCCGTGACGGAGATTGGCTTGTTTGATGTTGCCGCTGCTGATGATCGTAGTTTCCTAGTTGCTTTAGTTATTTCAGTTATTATGGATTACTGTACTGAATTTATGTCTTACTTTGATGATGCTTGACATTTTGGTTGGTGGATGACACTTTATATTTTTCATTCGTAGTTTTATTTCAGTGACTTATTTATTAGCATTATACTGTTTCTTCTCTGCCTGGTGTGGTTGGCCTCCTATTCATTGTTTATACTGCTCTTTACATGGTTTTAAATATACAGTTTCTATGCGTCGTCCTATTGTTAACTGACAAAAGGGGGAGAAATAATGTATGTGCCTTTTGGATATCTGTCGGTGCTTGTTGTGTTTTTGGGAAAATATTATTTATCAGGCCACAGGTTCTATGCATCTTTTACGGGGGAGCTATCTGAGTTCTAGCTCGTCACCGTTCGCTGATTACGGGGGAGCTATCTGATTCTAGCTCGGCTCTGTTTATGGGGGAGCTGTGTTATAGTGATCTGTGTCCAGGTATGAATATTGAAATATACATTTATTATTTTGTCAATTATCAATATGGGGGAGATTGTTGACACAAAGTCACAGTCAACCAGATATTGACTACATTGACTAAATAATATCTGTATAAAATCAATACGACACACGACGTCTGCATTCAGTTCAGGACAAACGACGGCTCAGCTTCCGATCTCAGTGTATTTTCGAGTCTGTACTTTTGCATTTTATTGAGTCTAGAAGTATGTACTCTGAGTAATGCTGAGCTCTTGGAACTTAGTTTATAAGCCTACCCAAAATCCCAAAGCTCCACCAAAACAAAATTGTCCACAAGTCCCTTTTGTTCCACTCTGTGCTCTGGAGACAGAGTTCGGGCCGAACTCTGCCTCCACACAGAGTTCGGGCCGAACTCTGTCTCCTAAAAATCAGGAACCCTAATTTTAGGGTTAGCTGGATTGCTAGCTGTCCAACGGCAAATTTTTGAATTTCCCTAACCGAATTCTGGCCGAATTCTGCCTCAAAAATCAGTATAAATAGGGCATGAATTCTCTCATTTTAATTCACTCAATCTTCTCTTCTCTTCTCTCCTACAAGCTCAATAAGCCATACCCTTCCCATCTACTAGCCACAAGCCTCCTAAGTCTCGAGTGCTCAGCATCTCTCAGTTAGGAATCTTGTGCAAGAGTGAAGAAGTCGCTTGGACAATTCCAAGCAAATCGCCACTGCGATTCTCTGTAAGAAGTTGACGTGCTCTTCTGAAGTAAAGGCACGGGTTGTAACTACTATTTCACAAATAGTGGATTTAATCCTGAGCTAGAGTTCTCAGGCCTGGACTAGTCCTCCACGAGGGAAACCAGGTTAAAATCGCCGTGTTTGCGTATGCTCTCTTGTTTCTCTTTTATATTCCGCATTCTACTCTGATTATTCATTGTTAGTGAAAGAGTTATTTTTTAATTGGTTATTTTATATAAACTCTATTCACCCCCCTCTAGAGTTGCCAAACTGTTCTTCAATGAGGACCATATTTTATGGTTCAATATTCTTCCTCTCATGATTCTAAGAGAGTTTAGTGCTTAGTATTTTTGATTTCATTGGTTCATTTCTTGTAGATCTAAGTTATTGTATTTTCGGTTGTCTATGGATTTTGATCTAGCAAACTCCTTTGTTCTCAAGATTTGATAGTTCCATGTCGTAGAGCAGTTCATCCTACCCAATTTTGACCTTTGGAAAGTTGGATTCGGACTTATTTTGACCAAGTTATGAACTTTTGAAGCCTTGGGGTACAACCATAGAGTTCTTGCTGTTTGGAGAAGACAGTGAGCAGTGTATGCTAGCTTTTTAGCTGAGTCACTGAGCTGTGCACGCTCTTTAGCGCAGCATGGAATCCATATGCTGCCTTTTTAGGAAGCGTGTGTCTTGCATACGCTGTCTTTTGGAAGCGTGTGTCATATGGAGTTCATACGCTACCTTTTGGGAGCGTATGACTTGCATACGCTGACTTGAATGGTCAGGAGTCGTATGAAGTCCATACGCTGCCTTTTTGGAGCGTATGACTTGCATACGCTGACTTGAATGGTCAAGAGTCGTATGAAGTCCATACGCTGCCTTTTTGGAGCGTATGACTTGCATACGCTGACTTGATTGGTGAGGAGTCGTATGAAGCTCATACGCTGCCTTTTTGGAGCGTATGACTTGCATACGCTCACTTGAGTGTCAAGAGTCGTATGGAGTCCATACGCTGCCTTCCTGAGCGTAGCCTGACCTAAGCGTATGACTCTTGCACTGAGCGTATGGCCTTTGGCTGACTTGGTCTTATGTCAGCATGTCAGTTTGGTTTCATTTTCCTTGTCTGGATCTTTTATAGCCCTGTATATTGATATTTTATTAGATATTTTACGCCCATTTTATATCCTTACGCCTTTTGGCATGAACCCGATAAATCATAATATGTTAAATTGTTATATTGATTGTTATATGGAATGTGTCCTGTGTCTTGATTGATTCACGGGTACCCAGTAAGACTGGAACTTGACCTTGAGAGTTATAGACTCGACCCTATTTAATGCTAATTGACTTTCATGCCTTGTCACCATTGATGATAATGGTTATCTTGACTAAATTAATCATGCGTTCCTAATTGGAACCAAGAGACTGGCTAGTCGTCTTATTGAATGAAATGAATGAGACACGTTCATGTTATGAACTATTGTACTCGACTGGCTGATCCCGAATATTGACATACATGCACATGCAGGCTTCAATCTATTTATTTATTTATTACTTAGTTATTTTTCTACAAAAGAAGCATGTGTACTTTATGGTCAAGGCATGATTACAGTGGATAGATTTGATTGTTGCATTACGCTATGTAAGACCTGCAACCTAACCGCACTGGTATCGTTGTAGAGTTGTGCATATCGTACCCCGTACGAAAGTACTCATTTGAATGACCATGATCCACGGCATGGGATTTCACTCAACGTAGAGACTATTAAGTTAAATAAAATAATGATTGCATGGAGAGAATGGATTCCTGAATTCTTACATGGCAGCTCCCTTGGGACGAGTAGTACCCGACGGGCCGGCTGGTTCCCACAGATACTGTAAATCTGCCACACGGGCAGGAAACAGTATCTGCTTTTTATTATTGTATATTGTATATTGACGGGCGTCCTGCTAGGACTCATCTAATTCATGCATGGGCCAATTGATCGACTGGATAGACTAGCCTTGCTTGCACATAGTAAGAACTGAGGAATCCCTAATTGTATTATTCCAGGATAACTTGGGACTCATAATAGCAAGCCGTAGGAGTTGATTGGCCGTTCAAGATTTGTTTGTGCACTGTACTCTGTTACCTAACTGGGATGATCAGAATGTCAGGACATGACGGGCCAACTTCTGTCCTTGTTTGGTTGGGAGGTTGGTTCGAAGTGTCTTGATGTGATGTGAGTTCTAGTAGCAAGCAGAGATCTATTATATTCTCTTACTTACTGGTTTTAGTTCTCATGTCGTGCTCCCTTGTGGTACTTGCTATTAGAGGTCTAACCTCTCTGGTTTTGCATGGCCAGATTTAGAGCCAGTTCCCGAGGACTCAGCGTACTTCCACCTCCAGGATGGTCAATACTAGAGGAATGATCGCAGGAGGCCTCGAGTGGGTTCCTTAAATTTACCACTCGTTTTGTTATCTACTTTATATCTTGCCGTTTGGCACCGACATGTTAGTCGGATTGTCTTGTACTTACTTTTGCATAATTGTAATTAAGTCAGACTGCAGCTGATAACAATTGTGTACGCTTGCTATATCTGACTATGTTTTGTAAAGCCAGATCTCAAGAACATTTTGACTGAGCGTTTGGGATGCCTTAGCTTTACCTTACATGTTCTATATTTCTGTTTCTTGTTTGAATGATTGAGACAATAGATGTGTAATGACCATAGTAAGACTTTTATGTAGTATGCACCCCCTTGTCTGGTTAGACAGCATTGATCGTATTATACGGTATTCATCTACCCATAATACGTAGCTGGCTGAGTCACTCCCCCGCTCTCCAGTATTCTGGTTCTGGGGTGTGACAAGGTTTTAGTGGTGGCCCATGCAGGTCTGATTTCAGACTTGTGGGGTGTTTTGTTTAATAGGATGTCTCAATCACACATGTTTTCCCTTGATCTCATGATTCGTCGATTCTCAACTCTAGCTTGACATTCCAGTATCCTTTGACTTCATTGATCCTTCATGTCCGGTCGTTTGATTGTTCTCTTGTTCCTTTCCTTAGGGGCACTTCGTCCGCATCGGTCAGAGCTGGACAGCAACAACATGGACAGCAACATGGACAACCTGACCCTGTTGGTCAGCAACAAGAGCCGGTACTAACTCAGGAGGCTACTCAGGAAGAAGTAATCGTGGAAGCAGCAGCTGGATCACAGTATCCGGATGTTCCACCCCCACCAACAGTTCCACCTACCCAAGTGGACACACCAGCCCTTCTGGAGATCATGAGAGGAATGATGGCTACTCAGCAACACCAGATGTTGGCCCAGCAGCGCATGCACGCTCAGTTGCAAGAGCATAATGTACTACTCAACCAAGGATTACAGACGGCATTGGAAAGAGGGGCGAGGCCAAATTCAGGAGCGTCAGCCCGGTTTTGCAAGTATAACCCCCGTCGTTTCGAGGGCACGAAGGATGCCATCTCAGCAGATGCATGGCTTAAGGATATTGAGGCTATCCTGACAGCCGCTAAGGTACCGGCAGAAGAACGTGTGGATCTAGTAAAGTTGTTACTCCAGGATCTCGCACGTGATTGGTGGGAAGCAGAGGAAGTAGGCATCAGACGTCCCGTTGCTTGGGACGATTTCACAGCTAGATTCAAGACGAAGTATTATGGAGTTGTGGCACAGTTTGAGCTACAACAGAAGTTTATCAGCCTCAGGCAGGCTGGCAAGACTGTAGATGCTTATGCAGCAGAGTTCTGCAGATTGAGTAGATTTGCCCCAGAGATGGTAGCGACGGAGCGCCAGAGGGCTATGAGGTTCCAGCAAGGGTTTCATTGAGCTCTTGTAATTGATAGAAGGGCACAATTACCAGACTTTTGATGAGATATTGACGGCGACTCGAAGGCATGAGATCACCATTCAGAGGCTTGCAGTAAGGACTGGGGGTCAGAAGAGATCCCACAGTCAGATTGAAGGAGGAGGGGGAGCAGCGCCCCGAACAACAGCACCATCCACTGGCATTCGTATCCATGATATGGCGATACGAGGACCAGTACCACCACCCAGGCAGCAGCAACAGCAACAGAGAAAGAACCAGCAACCCCGGCGGGCTGCAATTATTGTAGGAAGATGGGACACACTAGAGATGTGTGTCGGACATTGAATGAACTATGTCTGATATGTGGGAATCTAGACCATCGGGTTACCACATGTCCCATGAATTCGAGGTCAGGAGGACCAGGGCAGCAGTTTCCTGCTCTGCCAGCACCAGGGGCAGGGCAGTATCGAGGACCAGCATTGGCAGTGAGGCCGTTGGCGCAGCGTCCGTTAGTACTGCAGGCTCAGATGTATCGACAGCAGGGACCACCGATGCAGTAACACCAGCGTAGACCACCCCAGCATCATCAAGGAAGGGGCCAGCAGCAGCACCAGGCTAGGCCACAGCATGGAAACCAGCAAGGAGGTCGAGGGCAAGCATTCACTTTATCCTTGGAGGAGACATTAGCATCGGGAGATATTGTGGCAGGTAACATTCTCGTTGCCTCGTCCCTGCAGTAGCATTGTTTGATTCGGAGCATCACACTCATTTATATCTGCACAATTTGTGACATGGCTAGGAATGGAGTTTGAGGCATTGCCAGGAGGCTGAATATACTCACTGGTAATAGGCTCGTGGGTTAGTAGAGTTATTCTAGCGTGTAGTGTTGTAGTTTGCGGGCATTCCTTACCCGTCCGGTTGATAGAATTTTCTGTTGGAAATTTCGATGTTATCTTAGGCATGGACTGGCTGAAAGACAGTCATGCGACAATAGATTGTCGTAGTGAAAGTGTATCTTTTGATATTCCAGGCATGAAGGTTCACCCTAGTCAGATCAGAGGCAACTCAGCAAGAGCAGGGAGTAGTAACAGCAATGGAAGAAGTTCATTCCGAAGGTAGTTGAAGAATTTCTAGACGTATTTCCCGAAGAACTTCCCGGTCTGCCACCAGTTAGAGATTTTTCAGTATAGATTGGCACCGGAACTAAACCGATATCAGATCGGGTTTACAGAATGGCGGATTCAGAGCAGGCCAAGGTGTATCAGCACATAGAGGAATTGAAGGAGAAGAAGTTTATCCAAGCTAGCATATCGCCATGGGCAGCACCAGTGTACTTGTGGGGAAGAAGGATGGATCATCCAGATTATACATCGATTACAGGAAGCTTAACGCGACAACAGTAAAGAACAAGTACCCATTACCCAGGATCGACGACTTATTGATCAGTTGAGCAGGGCTAGAGTTTTTTTCCAAGATAGATCTTCATTCAGGGTACCATCAGTGAGGGTTAGGAAGGAAGATATTCCCAAGACAGCATTCAGGTCGAAGTATGGGCATTATGAGTTTTTAGTAATGCCGTTTGGTTTGACCAATGCTCCAGCTATCTTCATGGATTTGATGAACCGCATCTTTATGCCGTATTTAGATCAGTTTATCGTAGTATTTCTCGACGACATTCTTGTGTACTCTGCTAGTGAAGAGGAGCATGAAGACCACCTCAGGAAAGTGTTGCAGGTTCTAAGAGAGAACCAGTTGTATGCCAAGCTCAGCAAGTGTGAGTTCTGGACGGATCACATTTCATTTTTGGGTCATATTGTATCAGGAGCTGGAGTAGCAGTGGATCCCAAGAAGGTAGAAGCAGTATAGAGTTGGCCAGTACCCAAGACCGTGGCTGATGTACGGAGTTTCTTGGGATTGGCAGGATATTACAGAAGATTTGTGTCAGATTTTGCAAGACTTTCAGCACCCATGACCCGCTTGACACGGAAGGATGTGCCATTCGTTTGGTCGGCAGAATGTCAAGCATCATTTGAAAATCTGAAGCAGAAGTTGATATCAGCGCCTATTCTTACATTGTCAGTTGGACCCGGAGGTTTTACCGTATATTGTGATACGTCAGGTAAAGGACTTGGATGCGTCCTCATGCAGCACGGAAAGGTGATAGCAGATACGTCTAGGCAGCTTCGGGACCACGAGAAGAATTACCCAACTCATGATTTGGAGTTAGCGGCAGTAGTATTTGCTCTGAAGCTATGGAGACATTACTTATATGGTGACCGAGTGGAAATGTACACAGACCACAAAAGTCTGAAGTACATCTTTACTCAGAAGGAACTGAACATGAGGCAGAGAAGATGGTTGGAGTTGATCAAGGATTATGACGTGGAGCTTCAGTATCATCCAGGTAAGGCTAATGTAGTGGCAGACGCTCTCAGCAGGAGAGGCGGCGCATTTATGTTGACAACGCAGAGACTATCTTAGAAGACCTTCAGGAGATGGACATAGAAGTTATACTTCCTAGTGATGTAGGAGTTCTGGCTAGTCTACAAGTCCAACCTGACTTGGTAGATAGGATCAAGGCAACTCAGGCACAAGACCCAAGGATTCAGAAGCTTAGGGCAGAATGTGAGTCAGGGCACAGAAAGGAGTTGAAAATTCATGAAGATGGTACACTTAGGTTTGGATCACGTCTATGTGTACCTAGTGGAGATATCAGACAGGAAGTTATGACAGAAGCTCACAGTTCCCAGTATTCTATACATCCTGGAGGGACCAAGATGTACCAGATATCAAGCAGCACTCTGGTGGAACGGGATGAAGAGGGAGATAGCTAGGTTTGTTTCCCGTGCTTGATATGTCAGCAAGTAAAGGCAGAACAGCAGAGGCCAGCTGGATTATTGCAACCGCTTCCTATCCCGGAATGGAAATGGGAGCATATCACAATGGACTTCGTGACCGGTTTACCGAGATCACCAAGTGGTAAGGACGCTATTTGGGTGATAGTGGACCGACTTACGAAGGTAGCACATTTTCTTTCTTTCAAAGTAGGGCAATCTACAGAAAAGTTGGCAGAGTTGTATATGCAACAGATAGTCAGGCAGCATGGAGTTCCTGTCAGTATTGTGTCGGATCGAGATACCCGCTTTACATCGCATTTTTGAAGAGCTTACATCACAGTCTGGGTACCAAGTTAAGATTTAGCACGGCTTACCATCCGCAGACGGATGGGCAATCAGAAAGGACGATTCAGACTTTAGAAGACATGTTGCGAGCTTGCACTCTGGATTTTGGAGGATCTTGGGAAAGTCACCTGCACTTAGTTGAGTTCTCATACAACAACAGTTATCAAGCCAGTATTCAGATGGCGCCATTTGAAGCACTATATGGTAAGAAGTGTAGATCGCCACTAGCATGGGATGATATCGGGGAAAGGAAGATGCTAGGCCCAGAAATGATGTTCAGACGGTTGAAGTGATTAAGGAAATTAGAGAGCGACTTCGTGTTGCGCAGGATCGACATCGTCATTGGGCAGACCAGCATCGTAGGCCGCTAGAGTTTTTGTTGGGGACCACGTGTTCTTACGGATCTCACCTACCCGTGGGGTCAATAGATTTGGCGTTCGCGGGAAGCTGAGTCCGCGATACGTAGGCCCATTTGTTATTCTTGATAGGATAGGCGATGTTGCTTATCGTTTGTCCCTTCCACCTTCGTTACGAGAGGTGCATGACGTGTTTCATGTATCTCAATTACGGAGGTATGTATCGGACCCAAGCCATATCCTCGATCATTCTGAGCTGGTTGTTGGTACCAACCTGTCTTACGAGGAACAGCCTGTGTCCATCTTGGACCGAAGAGAGAAGGTACTCAAGAACCGAACAATTAACCTTGTCCGGGTTGCTTGGGGTCATCACTTTTTGGGAGAGTCAACGTGGGAACGTGAGGATGATATCCGATCACGGTATCCACATCTGTTTGACTCACAAGGTATATCTTTTTCTGTGTACCTTGATTGTCTTGATTCCTCATGCTTAACCCCTTATGGGTAGAATTGCTAGATAACGTAGATTATTAATATGGGTATGTTACTTGCTATGGACATTGTAAAATGATTGCTTGATTGAATTGCTTGTACTTAGATTAGTTTAGCCCCGATGTTTCTATCCTGCTTGGATTTCAAATTCCGAGGACGGAATTTTTCTAAGGTGGGTAGAGATGTCACTCCTCCCCGTTCCCAGAATGCGTAGTCTTATTCATGTACAACTCATGTGTATTTATTTTAGTATTTATCATGTATTACCCTGTATTTAAATTCCTTTAATTCATGTTAATTAAGTTTCTGTTAATTAATTATCTGCTCTTTAATTCTTATGTTGATTTATTTCCTGCAATTAATTTTCCATAATTTATTTCTGTATTTTTTTCCTACAATTTACTTCTCTGCTTTAGTTTTATTTTCGGTTGGATGAGCCCCTTAAACCCGACCCATTAAGAACCCGGCCCAACTCCCACCTACCACCCCTTTGCTACTTAAAGCTACCCTCTCCCTTCTCTCTCCTCATTCACTCCTTCTTCACCATTACTTCTTCTTCTTCCTTTCATTACTCTCTCCACCTACCAACTAGGCAAGTACATCTTGCTCTACATGAGGACCATATTTTATTCAATATTCTTCCTCTCATGATTCTAAGAGAGTTTAGTGCTTAGTATTTTTGATTTCATTGGTTCATTTCTTGTAGATCTAAGTTATTGTATTTTCGGTTGTCTATGGGTTTTGATCTAGCAAACTCCTTTGTTCTCAAGATTTGATGGTTCCATGTCGTAGAGCAGTTCATCCTACCCAATTTTGACCTTTGGAAAGTTGGATTCGGACTTATTTTGACCAAGTTATGAACTTTTGAAGCCTTGGGGTACAACCATAGAGTTCTTGCTGTTTGGAGAAGACAGTGAGCAGTGTATGCTAGCTTTTTAGCTGCGTCACTGAGCTGTGCGCGCTCTTTAGCGCAGCATGGAATCCATACGCTGCCTTTTTAGCGTGTGTCTTGCATACGCCTTTTGGAAGCGTGTGTCGTATGGAGTTCATACGCTACCTTTTGGGAGCGTATGACTTGCATACGCTGACTTGGATGGTCAGGAGTCGTATGAAGTCCATACGCTGCCTTTTTGGAGCGTATGACTTGCATACGCTGACTTGAATGGTCAGGAGTCGTATGAAGTCCATACGCTGCCTTTTTGGAGCGTATGACTTGCATACGCTGACTTGATTGGTGAGGAGTCGTATGAAGCTCATACGCTGCCTTTTTGGAGCGTATGACTTGCATACGCTCACTTGAGTGTCAAGGAGTCGTATGGAGTCCATACGCTGCCTTCCTGAGCGTAGCCTGACCTAAGCGTATGACTCTTGCACTGAGCGTATGGCCTTTGGCTGACTTGGTCTTATGTCAGCATGTCAGTTTGGTTTCATTTTCCTTGCCTGGATCTTTTATAGCCCTGTATATTGATATTTTATTAGATATTTTACGCCCATTTTATATCCTTACGCCTTTTAGCATGAACCCGATAAATCATGATATGTTAATATGTTATATTGATTGTTATATGGAATGTGCCCTGTGTCTTGATTGATTCACGGGTAACCAGTAAGACTGGAACTTGACCTTGAGAGTATAGACTCGACCCTATTTAATGCTAATTGACTTTCATGCCTTGTCACCATTGATGATAATGGTTATCTTGACTAAATTAATCATGCGTTCCTAATTGGAACCAAGAGACTGGCTAGTCGTCTTATTGAATGAAATGAATGAGACGTTCATGTTATGAACTATTGTACTCGACTGGCTGATCCCGATTGACATACATGCACATGCAGGCTTCAATCTATTTATTTATTTATTTACTTAGTTATTTTTCTATAAAAGAAGCATGTGTACTTTATGGTCAAGGCATGATTACCGTGGATAGATTTGATTGTTGCATTACGCTATGTAAGACCTGCAACCTAACCGCACTGGTATCGTTGTAGAGTTGTGCATATCGTACCCCGTACGAAAGTACTCATTTGAATGACCATAATCTACGGCATGGAATTTCACTCAACGTAGAGACTATTAAGTTAAATAAATAATGATTGCATGGAGAGAATGAATTCCCGAATTCTTACATGGCAGCCCCCTTGGGACGAGTAGTACCCGACGGCCGGCTGGTTCCCACAGATACTGTAAATCTGCCACACGGGCAGGGAACAGTATCTGCTTTTATTATTATTGTATATTGTATATTGACGGGCTCCTGCTAGGACTCGTCTAATTCATGCATGGGCCAATTGATCGACTAGATAGACTAGCCTTGCTTGCACATAGTAAGAACTGAGGAATCCCTAATTGCATTATTCCAGGATAACTTGGGACTCATAATAGCAAGCCGTAGGAGTTGATTGGCCGTTCAAGATAATTTGTTTGCACTGTACTCTGTTACCTAACTGGGATGATCAGAATGTCAGGACATGACGGGCCAACTTCTGTCCTTGTTTGGTTGGGAGGTTGGTTCGAAGTGTCTTGATGTGATGTGAGTTCTAGTAGCAAGCAGAGATCTATTATTATATTCTCTTACTTACTGGTTTTAGTTCTCATGTCGTGCTCCCTTGTGGTACTTGCTATTAGAGGTCTAACCTCTCTGGTTTGCATGGCCAGATTTAGAGCCAGTTCCCGAGGACTCAGCGTACTTCCACCTCCAGGATGGTCAACTAGAGGAATGATCGCAGGAGGCCTCGAGTGGGTTCCTTAACTTCACCACTCGTTTTGTTATCTACTTTATACCTTGCCGTTTGGCACCGACATGTTAGTCGGATTGTCTTGTACTTACTTTTGCATAATTGTAATTAAGTCAGACTGTAGCTGATAACAATTGTGTACGCTTGCTATATCATCTGACTATGTTTTGTAAAGCCAGATCTCAAGAACATTTTGACTGAGCGTTTGGGACGCCTTACTGCTTTACCTTACATGTTCTATATTTCTGTTTCTTGTTTGAATGATTGAGACAATAGATGTGTAATGACCATAGTAAGACTTTTATGTAGTATGTACCCCCTCGTCTGGTTAGACAGCATTGATCGTATTATACGGTATTCATCTACCCGTAATACGTAGCTGGCTGAGTCACTCCCCCGCTCTCCAGTATTCTGGTTCTGGGGTGACAAAAACTGATCATGGCATGTACAAGAATCAAGAATCATCTGTCTAAGTGTGTAAGTACAAGTTCAACATGTGGCCGACTTGGGTCTGCACAAGGTCTACTGATCAGCCAATCCTACATGGAGTGTAGGATTGGTAGCATTCAAGGTCTACAAGAATAAACAAGGTGGATAATGACCACACATCTACACTAATACTCCCCGTCCCCGACTAGTATAATGGATCCAACCATGACACATCATGACATGCGATTCTCTGAGAGGGTAGCTAGCCTTCGCAGGAATCGTGTCTATACTATGCACAAGGAACAAGAAAACTTGCACAAGATATACCAAGGAAAGCGAGGAATAACATCTCATGACGGGATCCAGACAAATACTAATCCGTGTGAACAATGTGTCAAGAGAACAAGGATATCTACACTAAATACAAGAAACATAAACGATATCATAAAACAGAAATATTATCAAGAATGTACTCGCCTGAGATCTGGTGGAATATGTCAACTGGTCCAAGAACAGTGCCTCGAGGACCTATAGGTGGAATACTGTATCAATATAAGTGTTTGGAAGTAAAATCAAGTCATACTAAGTCAAACTAGGTCAAGACAAGTCAAAGCAAAACAAACTAGGTCAATCTAAGTCAAGGGTTGACTTACAGTTGACTTCTGGTCAACTGGTCAACTCTGGTCAACCCTAGGTCAACTCTGGTCAAACTTGACTAATGTTGACTAACAGTTGACTTTGGGTCAACTGGTCAACTCTGGTCCAGTTTTGGTCAAATTTAGGCTACGGTTGACTTCCGGTTGATCTTTGGTGAAAATAGTCAACTGTGGTCAACCAGGGTCAAAACTAGTCTAACCTTGGTCAAATGTTGACTCTACTTCGATATTCAATCAAAGTAGTCAACCATGGTCAAACTGGGTCAAAGTTAGTCTCTATAAACATCTACAAGGTCAACTTATGAATTTAAGTGATTTAGAAATTACTGAAATCGACGAGTCTCTAAAACAACCCAAAGGAGAATATATTAATAGGATGACACAAAAAGGGAAAAAATCTACAAATGTTGTCGGATGGTGAAACAACCATTACCAACGTGTCCAGAATGGTCAAATCAGCAAGAATAGCTCGTCCAAAAGTCCGATTTGGACACATGGGCAAAAAGGGTAATTTCGGGCCAAAGTGGTGTCCGCCGTTGGACACACTTTGCACCGAAAAATGTGCCAAAATAAAAGTACACAAAACCTAACAAATTATATGTCCACGAATCCAGAATGACGATACGAACCCAACGGTATATCCGGAATTGGATTCCGTTGACCCGATCTCAAATTGGTCCGTTGACCGGGACATTGAAATTCGATTTGCACGAAAAAGCGTGTCGGAGCCATTGTCCTCAAAACTCAGCAAATTATATGTCAACGAGTCCAGAATGACGATACGAACTCAACGGTATATCCAGAATTGGATTCCGATGAACCGATCTCAAAATGACCCGTTGACCCAGAAAGTGGGACCCGCTTTGCACCGAAATGCGTGCCAGGGCCCACGTTCTCCAAATCAAGCAAACTTTATATGAAAATATGACAGAACGACGCCACGAGTCTACTGGTGGTGTCAGAATTTTAATCCGGAGTCCTGGGTTCAAAAATGGAATTTTACAAGTGCAACACTAAGAATTCTAACGACCAACTTTGGCGTCGAATTCGACCGACCTAACAAGCTCAAACTGAAATGAAATCTAAAGGGGCAGGAAGAGGTTTATACCAGCTGTGCACCGGAACTGGTAGCGCACAAAACAGATCTGCGACGACGAAGATACGAACACGCGAAGTTGGCGTCACGAAACTGTCCAAAAATAGTTCAATTTAAAATGTCAACTTGGTAGCCAGTTTTGATGTATCAAACGATGAAATTAACTGTTCAAAATTGAGAGGGATGAAGGGGCATATACCGAGATTGAGACAGAGCAAAGAAATTGTCGATCCAACGGTCGGATTCTCCGGAAAACGTGTACGAAGTTGCTGCGACGAGGCGCCAATTCTGGACTTCGCGCGCGCGCGTCGACGGAATTTCGTGAAAATTGCACGAATCGCCTCGACGACGCATCCCGGAGGACGGTGGCCGTCCAATGAGGTACGCCCGGGGTCGCGCGGCCATGGAGGGGCTTGCCGGCGGCGACGGCGGCCGTGGCGGCACGCAACGCCTGTTGCCGCACTGCCACTGCCGCTTGCTGCTGCTGCCAGCGCTGCGCGCGGTGTTGCCTCGCTGTTGTTGCTGCCACGCGCGGTGGCGCGCGGCGGGGCGGCGACGGCGGGGTGCTCGGCGGCGGAGTGGAGGTGGTGGAGGAGAATGGTGATGGTGGTGGCAGCGGTTTGTTGATTGTGAGGGTGGTGGAGTGTGTGTGTGTGTTTGTTGAAGAAGAAGAAGTGAAAAGAAAAGAAGATGATGGTGATGCATAAAAAATGATGAAGAAGAAGGAATAAAGAAGGAGAAAAAAATGAAGGAGAAGATGATGGGGGCTGCTCGTACATGAGAGGGGTGGGGTAAGTTGAGTGTGATGGGAGTGAGAGAGAGAGTTGTATAGGTGAGTGGAGTTGTGTATGGGTGTGTATATTATATATGAAGAGAGAGAGAGAAAGATATTAATGAGAGAATAGAGAGAGGGGGGGGGGTGTTACTGCCACGTGGGGGGAGAAAGTAGGTCGGCTGGTATAGGAGTGTGGAGAGAGAGAGTGAGGTGAGGATGAGAGAGAGAGGTGATATATATTATATATATATATATTATATAATATATATATATATTATATATATATATAATATGTATATTATGTGTATATATACACATGGAGAGAGAGAAATAGATTTTTCAAAATAGGAAAAAGATAGGAAAATTATGTGGGTATTTGGGCGTCACGAGAAAACAATATGGAGCTTGGGTTCGGGTTCGGTCGAGCCGGGTCGGGCCAAATCGGACAGGAGGCAATATTCGAATTAAAATGGGTGTTTATAATCATGGGCAAATAAATAACATGCGGGGACTCAAAAATAGGACACAAGTGTCAGGCGGGTAGTAGGCTTCGTGTGGGTCATGTCCCTATTTGGGGTCGACTGAATTGGACCGATGTCGGGCCCGGAAATTAAATTGGAAATTAAATCAGGTTTTACGGTAGATAATTAATTGGCCTAAATTGAACCGAAAGTTGTGCGAAAGAAATGGAGCACAAAATGGAGTGTCTGAGTGGGACACGAAGATCATGGGTGAAGAGCGTCTCGAGTAGATCAGGCGTGATAAGTTGGTTCTGAGAAAACGACTGGTCTGGTGCTCATAAATTAAAAGTCATGGTAACGCGCATATGATGATCAAGGAAAAGAGTGGGAATTCAATTAATAATTAAATGGTCTAATATTGACCCGAACTTGCGCGAAGCAAAAGGAGTACAAGGGAGCAAGTTCGAGTGGGACATGAAATATCAATATGAAGATAATCTCGTCTACTACAAACTCCAAGAAGGAAGTTTCCAGAGACTGGCATCCCTGATGCTCTAGAATTCCAAGTCACGGTAAAGAGCATTAAATTAAATAATAATCAAATAATAATATCTGTTCAAAATAATTGATTTATAAAATTGAAAAAATAAGCCCAAAATTCAGGGCTTACAATCCTACCCACCTTATAAAAATTTTGTCCTCGAAATTAAAGGTTGGTAGTGGGGGTTAAAACATGATAGAAGATTTAGGCAATACTTTAGGCACGGCCACGCGGCAATGCGCGTTTGCGCGCGCACATGTGTGCAACTGCTGCCGCGGCTGCTGCTTTGATGTGCTCCGCTGGCCTGGCGCGGTGGCGCAGCCAGGGGCACGGAGAGGGGCGGCGCGCGGTGGTTAGGTGTGAAGACGATGGTGATGGTGTGGTGTTCATGGTGGTGGAAAGGTGGTGATGGTGTGGTGAAGTTGAAGAAGAGAAGGATGATGGTGGTGGCTGTGTCGACCAGGGAGGAGGAAGTGAAGTCGGGGAGGAGCTCAGCCATGGGTCGGCCAAGCAGGGGCTGTCGGTCGTGGGGGATGTGTTGAATGAGAGAAAAATAAAGTGAGAGAGAATAGGTGTGTGTGTGTATAAAGAGAGTGAGAGAGAGAGTTGATATTTGAGAGAGTGAGAATAGAGAGAGAGAGTAGGTCGGTCCAAAAGGGGGGAGTGTTTGTGCTGGATGAGAGAGAGGGGAGGGGGTGAGGTGGTGTTTGTTTGGAGAGAGAGTGTAAGCTATATATATATATATATATATATATATATATATATATATATATATATATATATATATATATATATATATATTTATATATATATACACATAGATATTTGTAAAGTGGAGAGAGAAGAAAAATAGATTTTTTTAATAGAAAAAATAGGGAAATTATGCGGGGTGTTTAGACAGTCATGAAAGAACTATATGGAGCTTGGGTTCGGTCGAGCCGGGTCGGGTCAAAATCGAACCGGGTGCAATAATTAAATTAAAAATAGGGATTTATAATCATGGAAAAATAAATAATATGCGGGGACTCCAATAAATGGGACACAAGCGTCATGCGGGTAGTAGGCTTCATGTGGGCCACGTCCATACTTTGGGTCGGCTAGGTTGGGTCGATATCGGGTCCCGAAATTAAATTGGAAATTAAATCAGGTTTTACGGTAGAAAATAAATCGACCTAAATCGACCCGAAAGTTGTGCGAAAAAAAAGAAGCACAAAATGGAGTGTCTGAGTGGGACACGAAGGTCATGGGTGAAGAACGTCTCGAGTAGATCATTTATGAGAAGTTGGTTCTAGGAAAACGACTGGTCTCATGCTCCTAAATTAAAAGTCACGGTAACGTGCAAACGAAGATCAAAAATAAAAGTGGGAATAATTATTCAACGATTAATTGGTCTAAGTTGACCCGAAGTTGTGCGATACAAAAAGAGCACAAGGGAACGAATTCAAGTGGGACACGATATATCAAAACGAAGATAATCTTGTCTACTTCAAAACACATGAAGAGAGTTTACAGAGATTGGTATTCCTGACGCTCCAGAAGCCAAAGTTACGGGAAGGTACATTAATGATCTAAACAATTAAATAATAAAACATTTATCGAAAATAATTCATTCAGAAAAATAAAAATAAACCCTAAAATTCAGGGGGCTTACACACGCCCCGCTCCTGCAGGAGCGATCGTCCTCGCTAAGGCGTAATGCCGCACGGGCCTAGGTTGCGCCGGTGCAAGGCCAAGTCCAGAAACGGCCGATTTGAGCTAGGCCACAGAGTCGCATAGAGTGTCCCCATTTGCAGCGGAAAGTAAAATGAACGCAAATTGGAGCGAATTCAACTCTTTATTGATATTCAAGAAGTTTACAAGCGGCTCTAGGCCGATATTACATATCGCTCAAGATCTCTCTCTCTCTCTGAAACATAAAAGGCGTTCCAAGTGGCTTACAATATGGAATGATTCATGGCGATGTTTCGATACATTATGTCCTGTATATGGTGCTCCAGCACCTTGCAACGCTCCAAGGATCCAGAGATAGCTCCGCGCCTTAGTACGTTCGAGAGAAGCTCCGCACCCGACGAGGTCTCCTGCATCTTGCAAGCAGACTGTGGTATTATCAGTACATTGTTATGCATTGGTGGGGAGGCTAGCTCGCCCATAATGATATCATTACCAAACACGTTCTATTTACTTTCGTGCACCGTCTATCATTCATTATCTTTCTAATCTTGCCTTAGGATCTCAGTTTCATGCATATTTCATAACCTATCTCGTGTTGCCAAATTCAATGTGTTGCATGGAAATACATGCACGACTTACCCATACTTACCATCCGGCCTTCCCTGTCCAAAGTAAACCAATTTAGTCAACAATTCATAGGAAATAACTTGACATGATTCATGTGAACTTTCAATGTCAAGGGCGTGTCCCTGCCTCGGGTCCTAGCACGTCGTAGGCGTATTTTCTAACTCCTTTGCCAAAGTACTCTCGATTATCTGGTGTATTATATTCAAGCCTATTCAGAAGGTACTTCATTCAGTTAACTTAGACTACTTTGATTTCAATGCAAGGACTTGTACGCGGATTGCCACCAGCAAAGTCTACTTAAATCTATATGCACCGGTCGCTGGCATGTCAGCCATTTTGGACATTTTTCCCTGTGGCATTCTCATATATCAAGCGTGATGGCTGGTACACCTTGATAGACTATTGAAGTACCGGTCCTACATTTGGTTATGTGCCCAAGACCGCACACCTGTCTCCCCGTAGGCCATGATTCTGCCTAGGCCGGCCACGAAATCGTCGTTCGTTGCCCTTGGAATCCCTTTTTCACTCGTGCACGAGTCCGTCCACGACCATTTCGTATTTTATTGTCATTTTAACTTAACGGCTGTCTTTAAGCCATAGGCAAACCCTTAGCCATAATGCGTTATCGACCAGGTTGGCGTCCATGCAGCGCGGGTAGCGAGCCCCGTTGCACGTGCCCGTCATGCCTGTCGCTAACCATTCTTTCCTTTCTTTCTTATCTTTCATTCATTTATTCTTTTCTTTCTTTCTTTTTTTCTTTCACTCGTTCATTCGTTCATTCATTCATTTACTTATTCATTCATTTATACATTTTGCAACTCCCTGTACGGGAGTCGCCTTGGCGACCCATCGGTCCCGTAGCCTTTCAATGTTGCTATACTCTACTCGGAGCGACTATATCGATAGTCTTCCGTTTCATTGTTGTAAACCATTCATTGTTGCATTGTTGAACGCATAATGGACTTGCACGTAAGCTTGTGCCTTAGCACGAGCGTGGAGCGCGGTGCGAGAGTTCTTACATTTTTCATGTTCTTTTCTATATTCTATACAAGCATATAAGATGGGATTATTCCCTAGCTAGGTGCATTGAGTCATTTATTAGCATGCGCGGTGTTATCGCCTAGCGATTCTAGCATTAGTGTCCATATTGTTATGTGTCTAAGCTAAGCAAAGACGGGTTCATCGGAGCCACCCACCTTAGCGATGTTCGCATCGGCCGAGCGATACTCCGAGCACGCCTTTAAAAATCTAAGTTTGGATTCATCTTGACGGGCCAATGTAAGACTTGTATCGATTCTTCATCAGGTCGATGCCAACTCTTCGGGTCGACGGCTCGTTTGAGTCGTTGCACTTGCCATTTGAATCGGCATTCCGCTAGGGCGGAGCGGGTCATTACAGGAACAACCGGTTGCTCCGTCCCCAACATGAGACCTCCTCCTCTTTTATAGAGAGAGGGACAATTTAGTCTTTTCATCATCGTTGAACCAAAGCACATGGGTCGGACCAAAATCCACTGTGCTTTATATTATAGATTATAGATACTTGGAAAGAAAAAATTGTAACGTATATTTTCAGTTAAAAAAGGAAAGGACACCCTCCTAATTCTTCCAAGATTAGAAGTTATGTTTAGGAATGATGAATTTGTGATATGCGGCCATTAAGCTCATCGTGACTTACTTTTTGTGATCCAATCAATCCAAAAATATGCATAAGTATGTTACTTATTATAAGATTATGTCAACTAGCATATATGCACGTACTTAATCTTCTTTTGGTTAACTTAGGAAGACGAAATGACAATCTTCACAATTACTAAGTTGTCATTATTAAAATAATGTACCATTTTAATAAATATTGATACCCAAGAGTATTTTTTGAAAAAAAAATTCATGATGAAGTCTAACTTTTGGTATTATATAGTACAATAGACTAATATACCATTTTAATAAGTATAGATATGCAAATGTATATTTTGAATAAAAATTTCACGGTAGAGCCTAACTTTTGGCATATATAGTAGAATCGATGATCTTTTAACAATAACTATATAATAGCAAAATCAGAGTAAATAACTATCTTTGATACATATTTTTTCAGTCCTTTATTGTTTCATTTTTTTATAGGACCAATCTATAAAAAAAAGGTATACTAATGTAAATAAATTGAAAATCTATCATAATTAATCAAAATCGAACCAAATAAACATCAATTTTGACAATTCAACTAACGGAACATTACACGATCTCAATTTATAGTTGTCCTAGTAGTACTACAAAATATAGATATTCATATTTAGAATGTTAGTTTAAGCTCTTCCCTCTCATACGAATACCTTCAAATAAAAAGTTGTTATTGTTGTAGAGTATCATATTTACCCTATGGATTTACTATAGTGGTAACCGATGGTAGGTTAGTGACAATATTCTAGCTTGATTGTTAGTTTCACGAGGACCCATCGACCCATCTACTTACATATAAAGAGATCCAATCCAACATTAGACTAGCCATCTCCATTATGTTACTAAAATCAATCAATAGATACATGTGACAATAGCAACTCTGTAACACCCAGTTTTTCAAATGAGAGTAATTTTAAAATTTTATAATTATAATTATTAATTATTTATATTTGATTCACATTATGATTTTTGGTGATTTTTAATAATTTTTAAACTATTTAAAAACTGGTTTAAGTCATGACTTGTGATTTGATGTGCTGCTAGTGAAACCCTAGAGACTGCATGACCTAGAGCCTAACCATGTCATTAGGATGATTTAATTATCATTTTTAGCCTAGGGGTAATTTGGTCATTTTGACTTATTTGAATTATTTGGTGATTTGTTGAATTGGTGAATTCTAGTTTGACTTTGACTTGTTGAGACCTAGTGGACTAGCCTAGAAGCTAACCCTAGCCATGGTGACCCTAGTCTAACTCGAGTTAACCTATTTTAGTCATTAGAGAATAGTTTTAGAATGAGGGAATTTGGTTTAGTGAATTTAAGTCATGGCTTATGGTTTCATGAAATGACTTATGGCTTAATTATTTAATTGATCATAACTTAAGCCCATGGGCCATTTAGTGAACCCTAACCCTAATTATTGAACCTATGAACAGCCACATAGGGATCTGTCACCCCCATTTCCTGTATTACGTAGTTACGCTCGTATTTGATTTTGGCACGTATTTATTTTCTCGACTTGCGGATTTTGGTTTCTCGTAAATGGGTTTGGACCATGGCTTGGTTTTATTTTGTAGAATTGGTTTGGTTTGGTTCATCATGAGTGGAACACTTTAACCTACACTCCTTCCTCAACACACCATAACTCTCCCACTTTATAACACCACCTACTTTTCTCTCTCCTCTTTATTCTCTCATTTATTTTTTACAAACTTCTTCTTCTTCCTTCTTCCACACAACTCCCCAACCAATAGACAAGTGCACCTTGCCAACAAATAAGCACCCAATTTTATTTGTCTATTTGATAGATTAGGACATGTAGATCAACATTAGAACTTGGAATTTTGTGATTTGGAGCTTTCATTCTTCTAGATCTAGGTTTTAACCATTTTCAAAAATCCTTGGTTTTGATCTATTAAGCTTTGATTTTGCTTGTTTTGATGCTTCCATGTGGAAGAGAATTCGATTTTACTCAAGTTAGAACTTTGAAAATCTAGATTTGGTTTTGATTTGGCTAAGTTATGAAGAATTGAAGTTCTTGGTGTTCTTGGACTTGCTCTCGGCCAGGAAGAACAGCCCTCTGCCTTGCGCTTTTTAGCGCATGGCCATTTGCGCACCCCCCGGCCTGTGCTCCTTAGCGCATGGCCGATTGCGCAATCACTTGGCCAATGCTTTGCGCTGCGCTGGATTGCGCTGGCGCAAGCTAGCTATGCGCAAGCCAGCCATGCGCAAAGTAACCCCTGCGCAATCGACCATTGCGCAATCCACCCCTGCGCAATCCTCCTGTGCGCAATCCATCTGCTGCGCCATCCACTCCTGCGCAGTTGGTACCCTGCGCAGCTCACTCCTGCGCAGTTGGTACCCTGCGCAGCTCACCCTGCGCAGTTGGCCTCCTGGCGCACTTGACTCCTGCGCAATCCAACCCCCTGACCCCTTGCGCAAACCATTGGCTCTTGGAGATTTGGTTTTATTTTCTTTAAGCCTGGCTCTTCTATAGTCCTATATATATTGATATTGTATTAGATATTTTACGCCCATTTTATATCCTTACGCCTTTTGTCATGAATTTGATTTTACTTAATATGTTTGGAATGTCTATTGTACATGGCATGGTATGACAAGGACCTAGCATAACACGATAGTGACCCGTAGTGGTGCACTCCTGACATGACCAACCTGACATGACAGTGACCCGTAGTGGTGCACTCCTAACAAGTACCCTGACATGATTTATCTTGATAACTTGATAGTGGTCCGTGGCGACGCACTCTTGACTTGACTTGACTTATAACTTGTAACTTGACTCGTATAATCAACTTGACACCGTGGGTGCTCCTGCTTGCTTGCTTGTACAATCCACTTGCCTTGTCTTGCATCATGTCTAGGACGTGACTCCCTGGGTACCACGGCCAGGGACTCGCGCTAAATTAGATTAGGCTAATGATTAGATCAAA
The DNA here is from genome assembly GCA_029216955.1 of Iris pallida. Taxonomy (NCBI): domain Eukaryota; kingdom Viridiplantae; phylum Streptophyta; class Magnoliopsida; order Asparagales; family Iridaceae; genus Iris; species Iris pallida. The sequence goes on along the minus strand of JANAVB010000226.1, from coordinate 97,786 downwards.
CTAGAACATGGAGAATTCCCAGTCACAGGCAATCTCGTTATCTGGGCGCTTTAATGGACTTGTAGCTTGCCGACGAGTAGAGCACATTTCCAGCACACTGTCATGTGTTGCACCCTCTAAGTCACCTAAGGGTACATTTGTCTCCCGGGCAATGTACCCACCTATAACTCTCAACCCGCGGAAGGATAACTGGATGGTCTGCAGGGCTTGGGACTGGGAGTTTCTCACTTGCATCTTGTTAGTAATTAGGCTTGTGATAACCCTAGTTAGTTAAAGTAGTAAGCCGTAGTACTTGCCTGGCCGATTGTGAATGAATGGTGTCCAGCTCTGTCTAAGTCTTGTCTAGCCCCTGCACCTGGAACTCTTGAATCTTGATTGCTTTACTTATTTCTAACGATAAATGGGTAGAGACAGTGAGCTATTCAGGCGAAGGGGTACAATCCCGGTCCTTGTTTGGTTTAAGGATTGTAACCTGGCTCCCGGAATGGTTCCACGTCCCTAGTCGTTTATCGCCCTGTGTACCTTCCTACTTGTACTTTTTATTCCTTATGTTCTAATATGCTGGCTTTTGTTCTTATTTGTGGCCTCCTTTGTGGTACTTGCTCTTTCTGGGGTTTGATCCAGCTGGTTTTGTGTGGCCAGATTTTGGAGCAGCTCCCGAGGATCTACCAAGCTTCCAGCCCAATGGTGACAACTAGACGGAACTCGGGCCAAGAGTGGGTTTTCCTTTTTGTTTCACCCCACTTATATGTAAATTTATTCTTTTGAGGCGTTTAGCCGACGAGCACCTGTTAGCTCGATGCACATTTACTTACTGTCTGCCTACGGGCTGTAAACATGATTAACAAATCCTAGGGTTGATCATGTATGACTGAACTCTTGCTAGTCCTATCATTTTGTACGACTAGCTTCATGATCATCCAATATGTAATATTTGGGATGCCTTATATATATATTTGATGCTCTAACATCTTGTAACTCTGTTAATTGCTTGAGATTGAGACAATAGGCTTGACCTTAAGAGACTGTTGGCTTGTAGTAAACCCTCATATCTAGACAGCCGTGACCGTATAGTTGAGATGTATTCTATTTCAATATACGTAGCTGGCTATGTCTGCCCCCGCTCTCCAGTATTCTGGTTCTGGGGCGTGACAGGATCCCTACCCTATTTAAATGCTTGTTCATTAGGGCTTGCCTCTTTTTATCATTCCAACACTTGGAGAAAAGAAAGGTAAGTTTCCCCCTTCCAAAAATTTCTATTTTATTCATTTGATCTCCTTTTTCATCCTAGTCTTTTGCATTGGGTCCTAATTTAAGTTTATGTACTGTTGGTGGAGAGCTATTTCAGTTTGGGATCAATTTGGACCATTGGCCATCAAGAAGAACACCCCCCATTTGGAGCTTTTCCATGCAATTTGCACCTATAGGTAAAACCCTTTAGATTGATTTAAATTTTGGTTTTCTTTGCATGTAGCGCTAGATCTAGGAGTCCCTGAAATTTGGGTGAATTTCGTGTCCGTTTGGTGTCCATATCGGACACGTATCGTAGTGTTGTGTAGGTGTTTGTTGAAATGCCTCAATGGATTGAATGTTAATATTTTTCGAAACAAATTATATATTTGGATAGCTTATTATATGTAGATTGTGTATGTATATGTCTGAGCACGAATCGGGTTGGTTTTTGTGTCCAAAATGGACACGCAACTCGTGCACGACACTGCGTACAGGCCCGTGCGGCTGTCCTGCTGTTCGAGTGCCTTTGCGGACACGACACGACACGTGACACCATAAAAATTTGTGGGGACGTGCGGGCACCCACTGACATCATCCACACAAAATTTCACGAACTTTCGTTCACTATGCACGAAGAAATCGCGTGTGCACGTGTTTTGCCCTGCACTGTGCACACGTATTTCGTGTCTCTGATACGGGGTTGTAAATCGGACACGACACGGTTTCGACACGTTACAGGGTGATAAAACTCTAGCCCTATCTTGGGCGAACGTGTATGCACAGGCTCGACACGTCTCGACCCCTGTGTCGAGTCCACAACGACTCGGCACGTGTGCACGAGAACTGGGATTTCTGTTTTCTGTCATTTTGATTTAGGATTTTGGACACCTCGTGTCCTAATTCTTGGACTCGTGGGTGTCCCATTAGACACGTGGGACATGTCCCCATGTCTGTACACTATATGTCTCTAATTGTTTTCGAGTTTAGTTCCTAAATTGGTTTCGATTATGCAATGCATATGGACTGATTACAGTTCTCAACTTTGACAGTTTTTGTGAATTAGGTTTTCTGATTTTATTAAATCTTTTAATGAGTTTAGATATGTAAATATAAGTTATACATACTGTATTATACTAGGATTGTTATTGGGTTAATTTTGCTTGATATTGAGTCGAGTTCATGTTGTATAGGTATAGATTTCTGATACCAAGAAACTGTGATTTGATTTCCTGAATTTTCCAATGTGTAAACTATTTTTTTTGTATGATCATTTGAGTGTTGGTTCACCAGTACAAGTCTGGGATTAACCTTCATGTTAAGTTTTCATACGAGCATGGGATTTGGCTTTCAAATTTACAATTTGATTTGTTGAATTGATACACTGTTCTGTCCATTCTGGACTATGGGATTTGTAGGTTGTTTGTTGTCATCTGTGCTCTGTGACTGATATACATATATATTTTGGTATTAGTCATCTTCATTACCATCATGTTTTGCCATTATCTAGTCCTCAACTGAGAGCAAATCCAATTACTTAATGATTTTCTAACGTCTGGAATATGGTTCAGCCTTCACCCTTGGCTTTCAGTCACTACAAGCTGCAGGTATCATACTTTAGGTTTAGGTTCAGGCTAATACTTCATTTATCCCCTGCATCCATACACTTGTTATGCATCAACCCATATGCAGGTGTTCAGTTGAATACTTGAACATGGTTGTTCAGTCGAGCCCATGAGTTATCGAGCATTCAATCCACTACACTCATACTCCTATCCACTCTCAATTTAGAATGTATCCTTGTTTCAATTCAGGTTAGCGTACATGATGCAGGGCCCTCCACATGTTATGATTCACTCCATAAGATGAGATATTTGCCTGTTATATAATGTTCTGTAGCCACCCTTAAATCCATTGTTCTGTCCATTACTCATAGTGTCCGCTTCTCTGCATGTTAGTTCAATCCTTGAACTTGATTTCAGTCCACTCTAACATGAGGTAACAGTCCATAGATACCTTCTTTCAGTCCACATGTTATCCTTCATTTCCTTCCAGATTAGTATACACTGATTTCATGTCCTGCTAACTGTCCACACTTTGGACCAATGTTAACAGTCCAAATATTCCCATATAACAGTCCATGTGCACTCCCAATTTCAGTCCTTCCTTACCACTGTTAGCAGTCCTTTTATTCCACAAAAATTCATATCTTTCCATTTTCCTAAATCAGTCCAGAAATCCAAATGGTTGTAGTCCTATTTTGCCATCATTGATGTCCATATTTCAGCATACCATATGTCCCATGTTACATCTATTTTCAACCCACTTGCATACCATATCCACCCACCATCTCACTCTACATGTTCATTCCTGAGAGTGTATGTGTGAGTGATAGCTAGTGTGTGTTAGTGTGTTAGTTTTAAGTGTATATGACATGGGATATGTGTATCTTGAATGTTAGGATATATATATATATGAAATTGGTTGTTACCTACTAGCCTAGCATGAGAATTAGCCTATAGTCTAAGGTAATGTAGGTTTTACCTAAAAGCCTAGGATAGATTGGTATATCCTATATATACATATGTATGCACTAGCATAAGGTAATGTTAGGCATATGAATATCTAGGTTAGGGTATTTTAGGTAGTTATGACTTGATATAGGTTAACTTGACCTAGAATGACCTAGTTGACTAGATGTTGACTTAGGTTGACCCAGAGTTGACCAAGTTTGACTTGGACCTAGTTTGACCTAGACAGTTGACCAAGTTTGACTTAGAGTTGACTTTGACCTAGATTGGCCTAGAAATTATGTAGATTGCATCGTAGACTTCATTTGTCTTATTTAAATACATTATAACCTGTACTGTTCTATTTAGGACATTGTGACTCCGGTGCAGACATCTGACATTACACTACTCTTTTCAGAGTATCAGGCGAGTACATTCTCTGATAGTTCTCTCATTTACTTGTCAATTACTGTACTTCAGTTCTAGTTAGTTGTATGCGATTCTCTGTTACAACACGTATGGATATTCTGGATTCATGTATACGACACACACTTATTTTCTGGCCTCTATTACTGGTATCATCATTCTGGCTTCTATTACTGGAATCACCTACTGGAATCATTTACTGGTATCATTATATTTTGTCACGCCCCAGAACCAGAATACTGGAGAGCGGGGGAATGACTCAGCCAGCTACGTATTACGGGTAGATGAATACCGTATAATACGATCAATGCTGTCTAAAAGACAAGGGGGTGCATACTAAATAAAAGTCTCGCTATGGTCACTTCACATCTATTGTCTCAATCATTCAAACAAGAAACAGAAATAGAGAACATGTGAGATAAAGCAGTAAGGCGTCCCAAACGCTCAGTCAAAATGTTCTTGATATCTGGCTTTACAAAATGCAGCTAGATGATGTAGTAAGTATACACAATTGTTAGCAGCTGCAGCCTGACTTAGTTACAATTATGCAAAAGTAGGTACAAGATAATCCGACTAACATGTCAGTGCCAAACGGCAAAGTATAAAGTAGATAACAAAACGGGCGGGGAAGTAAGAAACCCACTCGAGTCCTTTTGCGATCATCCCTCTAGTGTTGACTATCTTGGAGATAGAAGTAAGCTGGATCCTCGGGGACCGGCTCTAAATCTGGCCATGCAAAACCAGAGAGGTTAGACCTCTAATAGCAAGTACCGCAAGGGAGCACGATATGAGGAATGAAGCCAGTAATAAGAGAATATGATAATAGATCTCTGTTATCTACTAGGACTCACACAACATCACGACACTTCGAACCAACCTCCCAACCAAACAAGGACAGAAGTTGGTCCGTCATGTCCTGACATTCTGATCATCTCAGTTAGGTAACAGAGTAGGTACAGTACACAAACAAATCAATTTAAACGGCCAGACAACTACTACGGCTTGCTATTGTGAGTCCCAAGTTATCCTGGAATTATGCAATAAAGGATTTATCAGTTCTTACTATGCGCAAGCAAGGCTAGTTTACCCAGTCAATCAATTGCGCCAATCATGAATTAGACGAGTCCCAGCGGGACGCCCGTCATTAATATACAATATTCAATAGATAATATAACCAGATACCGCTCCCTGCCCGTGTGACAGATTTGGAGTATCTGTGGGGACCAACCGGCCTATCGGGCACTACTAGTCCCAAGAGGGCTGCCATGTAAGAACTCGGGAATCCATTCTCTCCATGCAATCATTATTTTATTTAACTTAATAGTCTCTACGTTGAGTGAAGTACCATGCCGTTGTAACTCCCAAAAATCATAATTGGTAAAATTTGCGATTTTTCTTATTTTCTTCGGATTTAATGTTGTTCTCATATGAAAATTTAATTTGAATAGTTGAATTTCGAGTGTTAATGAATCTTCTCAATTTGAAAAGTATTTTGAATATTATTTTGAATTTCTAATGATTTGATTTATTTTAGAAATTTTCTAATGGAGTGCAAAAAGGAATTGTTTTGCTAAATTGAAACAGATTTTTGTAGCTAAATTCCGTTCCTACGTAAATATATAGATATAATTGATTTCTTAATAAAAGGATTTAATTGTTTGTTAATTAGTTAATGATTATTAGTAGTATTTCTAGTTGGCAATTATTTAGTTAAATTTATATTTTGTTTAATACTATTATTGACTACTAATGTTTAGAGAATTCTAAATATGGGAACTCTAATTAGTTTGTTAGCTAACTAGTTATTATTAAATGAAGCAATTATTTCTGAATTTGAAAACGTGTTTTGAAATCTATGGAGGGAATCTTGATTTTCGAAATTCTATTTTAAAATATTATTTTGGAAATTCTGTTGGAAATTATTTGATTTTGATTTTGAAATCTGTTACAAATTATTGGAGGGAATATTTGGTTTTGAAAATCTGTTTTAATTTGAGAGTGTAATTCTGTTACTAACCTATTCTAAATACCCTCAGATCTACATATTATTACTATACTGCCATCACATAATCATCCCTAGATCTACAGTAATTTACCTACACTGCCACTCATTACTACACTATAAATAATATTAAATTATTACACGAATCTCAATGAACTGACACACCACAGTACTCTCTCTACACGTCATCCTCTCTCTCTCATATCTCTCTGTTCTCTTTCCTCTCTGCTCGGACGACGAGACTCGCCGTGCACCACCGTGCCCCGCCGCGCAGTCGCCGGAGCTTCACCGAGCACCGCCGTCATCGTACCGCCGCCTCGACTGCTGTGCTGCTCCTCGAGCAGTGAGTCACTTCGGAGACCGTGTTGCCACCTTGGGCCGCGTGCACCGCCAGAGCTCGCCTCGACTGCAGTGTCAGGCGTTGAGCTCCGCGCTGACCCCTCGTTCAGTGTGCACCGTCATCAGCGCCGCTTCGTAGCTCGTGCCACCGCCACTCCAGCACCGCCTGTTCCTCGGAGACTGCGCCACCATCACGAGCAGCTAGCCGTCTCGACTGCAGAGCGCCGACCAGCCGATCTGCGCCACCAGCCGAGCCGAGGAGACTTCGACGAAGCCTGCTTCGCCGAGACACCACCACACTCGTCGAGCCACCACCGGAGGACGAGGCTCGCCGTCACTGCTTGGATCTACTCGCCGGCGCCGTGGATCGACATCCCCACCGCGGCTGGTGAGATTTCTCATCGATCTTCTTTTCCTCCTTGTTCTTCTTCTGTGTTTTTCTAGGGTTTGGGACTAGGGTTGTGGTGACAGGAAGAAGAGCAATATTTAGGGTTAGGGTTTCCTGAACCTAACCTAGGGTTGTGGAAGCTCGGGAAAGACCTAGATCTAGGGTTTGTATTGCTAGAAATTAGGGTTTCGGTTGGAGAAGAACCTAGGCTAGGGTTTTCTAGCTATGGGGAAGAAGGGAGTTGATGATGATGAAACCTAGGTTAGGGTTTCGGTGAGACACAGCAGGGAGAGGAATACCTAGGGTTCCTGGAAGAATGATAATCATTAGGGTTAGGGTTTCACGCTGGGAAGGAAGGCGGCTGAGTGTGAAGCTGGAGAAGAGGGAGACTAGGGTTCGGCCATGGAGGAAAATAATTAGGGTTAGGGTTTGGAGTGGTCAGCGAGTGAAGAAGACGACGACGGAAAGGAGTATGAACTAGGGTTCAGATCTGGGAACTAGGGTTTCTCGAGCTGGGGGTTGAAGAAGGTGAAGGGGAGAAGACGGAGACGGGGGAAGTCTTCGCCGGAGGGGGATCTCTCGCCGGAGTCGCCGGAGCAGCCGGAGTCTCGTCGGAGAAGACGAGATCTCTCCCAAGGCTCTGGACAATTCTGGAGAGATCGCGTAAATGGCTGAAGAGAGAGAAAGGATAGGGATTTTATTCGATAGAGATTGGGCCGGGTTCCTGGGCTTTAACTGTGGGCTGGGTTATTGGGCTGATCAGTTAATTAAGTTTTAAATTAATTAGCAGAAGTTTAGTTAAATTCTTTAACAGAGAGTTGGGCTCTGGGCCATAAGGAGAAGGCCGAGTTATGGGCCAGTGGGCTGGCTGTTTAGAAAAAAAAGAATTTAGTTAAATTCTTTAACAGAGAGCAGAGTTTCTGGTTGGGCTGAGTATATTAGGCAGTATTATTTAACAAATTTAAGGTTTAAATTCAGTTGATTAGGGTTTGTGGGCTTGGGCTAGATTGAGAAATGGTATTCTCTTGTTTATATTTTTTTTCTTTATTTTATTATTCTAAATATCATATAATTGCTAGCATCTTTTGTTTGATAATTGTTAAAATATAATATATTTCTAAGTCAATTTTATTAGTTACTGTTAGCTACTAGTATAATATTTTCTAGAATATATTATGATTATTTTGCTAAAATGTAGTATTATTAATTGTTAAAGGTTATTATTTCCAAAAAGAAAATATTTCTAATAAATGTTTTTTCATGATTTTTATTAATCTTTGACAGTAAAGTCCTAATATATAATTATTTTATATGATTTAAATATTCAAAATCGTATAGTTTATATTTTCATTAGTATTTATATTGATTAAAACTATAATATTTTCCAAATATTATTAGCTAGAATGTTCCATCAACTAGTTAACCTTAATTAGCTAATTGTTATTATTATTCAAAAACCCTAAATAACTTGTACAAATATAACAGGTGAATCATTGCAACCATGTAGTACTACTCTCGTGCAACCAAACCGAGGCAAGTACACTGACTTGACTTGTACCTTGTTTTCTGTCTTACCTTCATGTGCCATATTCTCATATCGGACACGAATTACACACGATTGTCTTGTTCCATTGTTCATTGCTTGTGCGTCATTGTTCATTGCAGGATTGGGGGAAATATTAGCTTTTGTGTGACCACACCCAACATAGGTATTGAAGATAGCCTAATCGTACACGTCACGTACGATGAAGCCGTACCATATAGAATTGACTCATTGATTGATTGTTCCTAAGCCGGTCACACATTAGTTTTAATATTTCAAAATGGTCACAATTGCATATTGATTGTCGTGATTGATTGCCTTGTACATTGATAGCCGTGTTCATTGTCTAGCATCTTGATTGTCATCCATTGTCTGCAGTTTTACATTTCATTTCTGGTACCACAGTTCAGTTTCATTTCATATTCTAGTTTTCTGGTATTCTGGTTTCACCTTGTACTCTGGATCACAGATTACATTGTATATTGTCTAGTCAGGATTGTACTTTGCTCTTTTCCTGATAGGATCGTTGCAGGTGAGTGGTAGATTACATGGAGCTGGTGATTGCTTGGATATTGCAGCTTTTTATTTATTTCAGTTTATTTTTCTGGAGATTGTATCTTAGAGATTCATTATTGTATATTATTTCATTGGACCGGATTTGTCTCTGGCTGAGTTGTATTTTAAAACACTTGATGGATATTGGTGATTTCTGGGAACGTTATAAAATGCTGTGTTGGTTTATATTACATTGTGACTGTGAGTTTTCCTTAGTATTGTACAGCTTACTTCGTCGTGTCCAACGACGAAGGCTGGGCGTGTCCGACTCGTATCCGATTATTCGGGAGCGGGGCGTGACAGCCGTGGATCATGGTCATTCAGAATGAGTACTTTCGTACGGGGTACGATATGCGCAACTCTACAATGATACCAGTGCGGTCAGGTTGTAGGTCTTACATAGCGTAATGCAACAATCAAAACTAACCACGGAGTAATCATGCCTTGACCATAAAGTACACATGCTTCTTTGGTAAGATAAATAAATAATAAATAAATTGAAGCCTGCATGTGCCTATATGCCAATATTCGGGATTAGCCAGTCGATTTCAATAGTTCATAATTAATATGAATGTGTCTCATTCATTCAATTTAATAAGACGACTAGCCAGTCTCTTAGTTCCAACTAGGAAAGCATGATCAATTATTAGTCAAGGTCACAATCATTATCAATGGTGACAAGACATGAAAGTCAACTAATATTCAGTGGGGTCGAGTCTACAACTCTCAGGGTTTAATTTCAGTCAATCGGGGTATCTATAACTCAATTCACGACACATGGTACATCTCACGTAACAATCTATATTTAACAGAAATATTAACATATCATGACTATATCAAGTTTATGCCAAAAGGCGTAAGGATATAAAATGGACGTTAAACATCTAATAAGATATCAATATACAGGGCTATAGAAGATCCAGGGTAAGCAGGCTACGCTCATGTCAGCCTACGCTCAAGTCAGTCTACGCTCAAGTCAGCGTACGCTCAGGTCAAGCTACGCTCAGGTCAGGCTACGCTCAAGTCAGCGTACGCTCAGGTCAAGCTACGCTCAGGTCAGCGTACGCTCAGGTCAAGCTATGCTCAAGTCAGCGTACGCTCAGGTCAAGCTACGCTCAAGTCAAGCTAGCGTATGGACTCCATACGACTCCTCAACATCCAAGCCAGCGTACGCAAGTCATACGCTTCCAAAAGGCAGCGTATGAACTCCATACGACTCCTTACTATCCAAGCCAGCGTACGCAAGTCATACGCTTCCAAAAGGCAGCGTATGAACTCCATACGACTCCTTACTATCCAAGCCAGCGTACGCAAGTCATACGCTTCCAAAAGGCAGCGTATGAACTCCATACGACTCCTTACTATCCAAGCCAGCGTACGCAAGTCATACGCTTCCAAAAGGCAGCGTATGAATTCCATACGACTCCTTACTAAGGTAGCGTATGCAAGACATACGCCGCCAAAAGGCAGCGTATGAGGACTGCGCTGTGCTAAAGAGCGCGCGCAACTCAGTGGCACAAGCTAAAAAGCTCGCGCACTGCTCACTGTCTTCTCCAATCAGCAAGAACTCCATGGTTTGAACCCAAAGCTTCAAAATCCATAACTTGGTCAAAATAAGTCCAAATCCAACTTTGCAAAGGTCAAAATTGGGTAGAATAAAATTCTTTACAACATGGAACCATCAAAACTTGAAAACAAAGAAGTTTGATAGATCAAAACCACCAAAATCCGAAAATAACTAATTTTTAGATCTACTAAAAATAAAACTTCAAAACGAAAAATGCAAGTTCTAAACTCTCTTAGAATCACAAGGGGAAGAGATTAGAACCATAAAAATGGGTTCTCATGAAGAAGCAAGATGTACTTGCCTATGGGTTTGGTAGGTGGAGAGAGTAATGAGAAAGAAGAAGAAGAGTGATGGTGAAGGAAAAATAATGAAGAGAGAGAAAGGGGGTTGGCTTTAAATAAAAAGGTGGTGGTAGGTGGGGGTGTTAGGTTTGGTTCATGATGAACCAACTAACTAAACCAAACCAAGCCGAACCCAAGTCTAGCTAAAGCAGAGAAATAAAAGCAGAAAGTAAAATGCAGATAATTAATTACAGGAATTTAATTAACATGAATTTAAAGAGATTTAAATACGAAACAATACATGATAAATATTAAATAAATATATTTAAGCAGTACATGTATTAAAAATACGTATACTGGGAACGGGGAGTGACATATTTTGGCTGGACTCATCTTGAATCATTGTGTCGGACTTCTGGATTCACTTGCTGGGAGGGAAAATACTTGAGTAAGACATGTAGACATACCCCAATCTGGAATCTCCCAACTGGAATCTACTGGAATGATAGCCATCTCACACCCGGCCAGGTGTGTGATGTGCCGTATTACCTACAGCCGTTTACATGTCGATCTCGGTATTTTAAAACATACTGTTAGAGTATAGGCTGGACTCACCCTGGAATCATTGATCATTATAACTGGAATCGTCCCTTACTGGATTCATCTTGTATTAGATTCATCTTGTACTGGACTTACATTGGAGTTACACTTGTCTACATTGCTGTCTGGACTTTATATCATATTACCCTGGTTTAGCTAGTTCTATTTTACAGTCTTTATTGCTATGATTCTTCTATTGTTTAGTTATTTTCTTTCCTTGCACTTTATCTGTCTTTCTTACCATCACCTGAACATAAACTGCCATATTCATCAATACAACTGTCTATAACTGATGTATAGTTCTCTGTCATTTACTTGGATTTTCTAGATGAGATTGTGCTCGTTCATGTCCTGATTGGACCTGTTGAAAATTTTACAGATGATTGCCCTGAGGACACTTACCTACATATTATGGACCTGGAGACATGATGGCTGCATTTGGCCCCGACACTCAGGAGTGATCGGGATTTAGTTTAGTAGACTAGCATATATTTTTCTATGTTAAACTTGTTGTAGTGGATTGAGACTTGTGTAGTATTTGAGATTGTTGAGAGTTGTTATTTTAGTAGTTGTCTTCTATTCTTAGTTATTTCTTCTGTGTTATCTTATCGTGCTTAGACTTGATTGAGTTACGATATCTTATACTTGTCCTCCGTTCGGAGTCGATCATGATGAGTACATTATTCATTGCGTGAGTTGATGGTTAGATAGTGACCTAGAACAGTGTTCTACCGCCGACACTGCGGCGTAGGCTGGGCGTTGTTACGCGCTCGTACCCTCACAGTGGGTGCGGGTCGTGACACTTTTTTAGTGGTAGCCCATGCAGGTCGAGTTTATGTAGTGGTATTCAAACTAGAGTATCACTATAGCCTGCGATAGGAACTAAGGAATAAGCTTTAGCAAAGAGGTTACTCAATCACAGTTAGGACTACTTGAGAGATTCCTGGACGACCCTTGAGAATCTCATTATGAACTTCAAATTAAAAATTCTTTTCCTCTTGTTTTGATTCACCCTCACTCCTTGATGTTTAAAGAATCTTAGACTATTAACTTCCTTCATCGTTATCCTTACTTATATTTGTCTATCTTATGTTGCTAATTTAGCACCAATTTTGCAAGATTATCTTATTCAAGCTTGATCATGACATATTTTATTGGGGGATGGCACCCACTAACATATTGTCTAATCAGAACCGGTGCATGATGGTCTGATCAACCTATTGCACTTTGGTTCGCTTTTCATATGTTATTCTATGTGGAGGGAGACATAGTTAAATTTGCCCTAGAGTCTCATCCACGATAGCTTTGGCAACTCTCTTTGAATTATTTCCATCGCCTATGAACCACATATTGTACTTAATAGCATCGTCTTTGAACTCTTTATTGTTTTGCCTTTCGCATATTTCAGAAAGAAAAGGCACTGAGGTATCATGTTTAGTTTTCCTATCCAAAGGAAGAAATTGTCTTATTTCTATATCCTTGCATCATCCTTTAAATTCTAATTCTTTGATCGTGACCAGTTGACCGGGTCATCCTCCTTATCATCCAGTGTTTGGGGTCATATTCAATTGAATAAATTCAATTGTGACATGGATACCAAATCTTGGATACTCGTGCTCAGACTCCAATGGTCTCGTTCTCCATCTTGCCCAACTTCAATATATCCTGAAATTGATCAACTTAGATCGTGTCGGGACTAAATCTTCTTTATATATTGTGTTATTGGATTTCAATGCAATTGACACTCGTGCCTTAAACTTACGATTTGATCATCTTTGTAATAGTAATCCTTCATAATTAATTCCTAGTTGTCTTTACCAGTTTCATATAGGATGGTAGACTGTCCCTTTGTACCTCCTTTTGAGGGAGCTAGGTCACCTGTAGCTCAGCACCAGCGGGGTGGAGCTCAGCCTTTACGATGGCGGTCGAGGAGACCGACGCTGCAGGTGATGGGTTAGCAGGTTTGTCCTTCTCATTCTTCCTCCCCACTTTCCTGTGTGATTCCATTAGTATCTGCCAGGATATAGTTGTGATTGCTAGATAGTGTAGCTATCCCGTTCGAGACTGTGAAATCACGACCAGTAGGATTGTGTTGCTTCGACTTTGATTTGCTGGGGGTTTGACCTAGTAGGGATACGATCATTTTAATTTCGAGGACGAAATTTTTCTAAGGTGGGTAGGATTGTAACACCCAATTTTCCAAATGAGGATAATTTTAAAATTTTGTAATTATAATTATTAATTATTGATATTTGATTCACATTATGATTTTTGGTGATTTTTAATAATTTTTAAACTATTTAAAAGCTGGTTTAAGTCATGACTTGTGATTTTGATGTGCTGCTAGTGAAACCCTTGAGACTGTATGACCTAGAGCCTTCCAGGACTGCCACAATTCCTGGCAGTCCTCATTACTTCTAGGACTGCCAGCAATTGTGGCAGTCCTGTTGTACATCGAGTCTATTTCAAGACTGCCACAATTTCTGACAGTCCTCATTACTTTTAGGACTGCCAGCAATTGTGGCAGTCCTGTTGTACATCGAGTCTATTTCAAGATTGCCACAATTTCTGGCAGTCCTCAATACTTCTAGGATTGTCAGAAATTATGGCAGTCCTGATATGAACCCAATTATTCTACAACTAGGATTTCTTCCATACTTTTCTTCTACAACTAGGATTGCATGCATAATTCTTCTATTAATAAAAAAAATTGGTTAATAGACGAATATATTAATAGATTTGATAACCCAATTTCTTCTACAACTAGGGTTTCATCCATAATGCCCAAACAAGAAGAAGAAAAATAAGGTAGGGTTTGGAGAAAAAGATATGAGAAATTAGAAGAGAGCAAAAAATCAAAATAAACTAGGTTTGCAAAAATTGATGTTCTTGTTCTTTTTGTTCTTCTTGTTTTTCATGTTCTTCTTCTTGTGAGGAATGGAGAGTGAGGAAGAAGAAAAAAAATTATAAGAGTTATCTTTTATACCTACCACTTGGATAGCCCTGAGTAATTTTTCCAGTAGCAAACTTATAAATAATTGAAAATTAATACTTGGCTAGTTTCGATCAAAATGTTATGTGCCCTTATAATTAGCCTAAATTTAGGATTCGGGATTCAAGATGTATTACTCCGGCACATCCGGCTCAAAATCTTAAAAAGAAAAGAAAAAGAAAACTTAAAACTTAAAAAGGAAAGAGGAAGGGGATCCAATCCCACAGTAGTCTACTCCACTACGCTCCCAGAGAGAACGGCAGAGACAGTCCACAGCCGAGAGCGAGAGCGAGAGCGAGATCTGTCGACCAGGCCCGGCTCCCGCAGAGAAATGTGAGGACGGGAGAGGGGTTTCTACTTCATCGGCACATGGATCCGTCTTCCCTCGCCTCCGACACGTGGCAGCTCCCCCACGCCGCCCCCGCCGCCGGCGGGTCCCACGGCAGGAGGCGGCAGAGGGTCGCGCCCGTCCCCCCCTCCGCCGCCGCGGTCCCCGAGGAACGATCCCCCGCCGGCGACTCGGTACTCTTTGTCTCTCTCGTCTCTATTTCCATTCAAGTTTTAAGTGGCTCTAGCACACGCTTCGTTTGCTTATAGTAGTTTTAGATCTTAGAAGGATTTATGACGAAGCTCCCCGTAAATTAAGGAGAATTTCGCTTTGGTAACACCAAAAAATGTTTCTTGTAACTTTTTTAAGTCACTGGTTTTGGTCGGCTCAAAACCCACCAAAAGAGCCAGTGAAATGTATTTTTGGGTGTCTTTATAAATATCCAAAATCGGGGTATTTTGAGGGTTTCTATATATTTCTTCTATTTATCTATCCTTATAAAAATATAACTAGGGTTTCTATTTTTTTCTTCTATTTATCTATCCTTATAAAAAATATAACTACACCTACTAAGGGTCTGCTTGGTAACGGTGTTTTCATCGGTTTTGGGGTATTTCTGATATTTCTGAACTGACCGTTTATGAAAACCACTTGCTTGTTAATTTTTTGAGGCACTGGTTTTGGTCGCCACAAAACTCCCCCAAAACCGGTGTAACATAATTTTGGGTGGCTTTATAAACACCCCAAATCGGTGGGTTTGAGAGGTTTTATTATTTTATTCCATTTATATCATCACAAAAAATAATTAATTATAACTACTAATACCTTCTCTATTTAATTTTACTCGTGTAAGAAACTTTCAAAACCGCTCGTTAGTGAATTACCAAGCATGAATTGGACTGGTTTAAAAGCCGCTACTTAAAAAACCACTCAAAATCGGACCCCTCATAACCGCTTATAACCGGTACTCTAAAAACACCTCATAACCGCTACTCCTACAATTGCCAAGCAGACCCTAACTCTTAATGTCCCATCTGGTGGCTACTTCCTTCAAAATGTGAGTTTTTAAAATTTTACGGTCACGTGGTAGTAAATGTTTTGTTCTCAATATTTATAATTTACTATATGCCAAACATTTTATGCTTGCAAGTTATGTTAATGTATAAGTTATTATTTGGGAGGATAATGATATAATCTTTCTTCGGAATGACCTTTGTTTATGTATGTATATATGGACATAAATAATTTTATTGTTTTAAAAAAAAAATTCAGAACCGTTCGTTAATGCATTACCAAGCATGGATTATATCGGTTAAAAAACCACTACTTAAAATCATCAAAAACCCGATCCCTCGTACCCGCTCGTAACCGGTAGTTTAAAAATACTTCATAACCGCTTCCCCAACAAACAATTGCCAAGCAGACTAGGTTGTTTGGATGCAGTAGTATTGAGAGTAAATAAGGGACTTTAGTCCCACATCGGTTAGATGTAATATGAAGAGGGGTTGGACCCTCTATAAGTAGTAGGCAGTAGCCCTCAATAATATTATCTGAGAAATTAGACTCATTTCTACATGGTATCAGAGCCATAACTCTCTCTCTCTCCACAAAAAAAAAAAAAAAAAAAATTTAGCCGAATCCCCTCCCCCCGACCCCCCCCCCCCGGAGCAGTACCCCCCCCGACCCCCCCGGAGCAGCAGCGCCCCCCCCTCCCCCCCCCCCCCCCGACCAGCACCCTTCCCCCCCTCCCGCCACCCGCCAGCACCCTTCCGCCCCCCCTCCTAACCCTAGCCTCTCTTGCAATGGAAACCCTAACCCTAGCTCTAGCAGCCCCATCCAAACCCAAACCCTAACCCTAACCCTAGCCGTCAAAAAAAAAAACAGGTTTCCTTCTCTTTAGAAGATCTCTGTAGTTGCCTCGAGAATCAGTACCTTCTTTTTAGAAGCTCTACTACGAATACGAAATCTCTTTAGATTTTCGTATCTCAGAAACGTTGTCTTTACAATCGTTTCTGCACGGCTGGTATACCTCTGGTTTGTCTCATGCAAGGAGGCACAACTACGTTGGTTATCCTTGAGCCGTCCGAACGCGTTATCATGACGCGGTTCTAGTTGGTCGTATAAACTACGACATATCAGTGAGGGATCTCGTTTTGTTGTTTTTCCCCGATAGCTGACTAAGACGAAGACGATTCACAAGAAGACGACTCAGGAAACAACAACACCTCACTGATTGCAGTTGCAGAAGTCATGGATTCCATCTATGTGAAGTTGACAGCAGAAGAAATGAAGGTCCTGGTCGAGGATCTCCTGACCAAGAGATTACCGGAGGCAACCCCACGCGTGACCCATACTGATGTGGATCCGTCATCGTACAAAATGGGGAAGTTGGACAAGCTGGAGACGAAGATGGAAGGCACGATCAACTACTTGAAATGGTCACGGCAGGCGATGCGGACGCTGAAGGGACGTGGCTTGGTTGGTTATGTAGATGGCCACACCAAGGCCCCTGTCGATCACTCCTCGAAGGAGTTTGCTGTATGGGACATTGTCAACAATGTCGTGGCTGGTTGGTTGACAGCCTCTTTGACCGACCAAGTGTCGGGTAACGTTGAAGCAATGGAGGGAGCTGCTCATATCTGGTGAACATTGAAAGACATGTACTCCGGTTCGGGTAACCCTATGCGAGTCTTCCAACTGCAGGATGAGCTCGATCGGGTAATCCAAGACGATCGTACCATCTCTGAGTACGCTGCCTTGTTGAAGAAGTACTGGTCTGATCTTGACCATTATGATCCTCTTGGCATGGAGGATGCTCAGGTTGAACCGGCTTTTGCAAAACATTTCCAGAAATTTCTGGATTATATCTCGCGACAACGGATGATGAAGTTTTTGAAGGGGCTCAATCCTGCATTTGAGCAACGGAGGAATGTACTTCTCGCACAACCGCAGCTGCCGACATTAGAAGACGTCATAGCTGCCATGGCACAAGAAGAAGCACGGTTGAAGCTGATGCCTACCAAGGGTATCTCCCAGGGGGAGCAGGCCGGAGTTGACACATCTGCTCTTGCCACTTTCACACAGCCTCCTTCTACGGGAGGCGTTTGCCACAACTGTGGTGACACCGGACATTACATCCGCTTTTGCCCAAAACCGACACGGACTCCCTCGAATGGTCGGGGCCGTGGTCGCGATGGACGACGTGGTGGTCGAGGCAGCTACAGTGGTGGAAGGGGCACTTACTCTGGAGGCAACAAGGCGCATCTGGCGGATGAAGGTGGGGACAATCAGCTGGCGGACATCACTCCATTTGAGAGAGAAGTTCTCGAGAAGATGCGCGGCTCAAAGCTTGGTTCTGGTGAACGACAAGTCATTCCTGGGGCGCCGTCCACTACAGGAGATTACTGCACTTACTTCTCCCAAACTAGTCCCGGTATACCTCCGCGTGCTCTTGCATCCGTCTCTCAGCCAGCTTGGATTATGGACTCTGGGGCATCTTGCCATGTCACGGGGTCCCGAGGTGAGTTCCGGGAATACTCTACTCTAACGCCGCCAGAAAGCATTCAGACTGCTGATGGTACCTCCAGGCCTGTTACGGATAAAGGCACTATTGATTGCACTCCTTCCATCACTCTATCTAATGTCTTACATGCTTCTTCCTTTCCTGTCAATCTTATATCCATTAGCGCCATTATCCTTGATCTAAACTGTATTGTTTCCTTTGATATTCCTAAGGTAACTTTTCAGGAGAAGGGAACGGGGAGACGACTAGGCACTGGCACATGGCATAAGGGTCTATGGTACTTGGACAAGAACGGTCTGGATAGAGCACTGACATCTTTGGTTGCAGACGCACAACCGGAAGTCCGAAGTCGAAGTGTCGAAGCCGAGCTGCTCCTCCACCATCAGCGTGTAGGACATTCTTCTTTTTCCGTTATTAGTCGACTGTATCCGTCCTTATATCAAAGAGCAAATAAAGAGTTGTTAGTTTGTGATGCTTGTGAGTTGGGGAAACATACCAGAAGCTCCTATGTGAGTTCTGGGCATCGATGTTCTGCTGCTTTTGATATGATTCATTCCGATGTGTGGGGCCCTTGTCCTACAAACGGTGTTAACGGTTATAGATGGTTTGTTACTTTTATTGACTGCTCTACCCGCGTAACGTGGGTCTACCTGCTGAAGAATAAAAGTGATATTTTTGAGGCATTTCAAAGCCTCCATCACCGGGTAAAGACACAGTATAATGCTCGTATTAAGTGTTTCCGGTCGGATAATGGGACGGAATATACCCATAAGAGGTTTGTTGCGTATTTATCCTCTCATGGTATACTGCATCAAACCTCTTGTGCTTATACACCGGCTCAAAATGGTGTTGCCGAACGAAAGAATAGGCACCTGCTGGAGGTAGCTCGGACAATGATGCTGGCTATGAATGTTCCTAAATTTTTGTGGGGGCAGGCTGTCTTGACAGCCTCTTATCTCATCAACAGGATGCCCTCTCAATTACTGAACTGGAAGACGCCTTTAGAAATGCTCACGGGGACAACTGAGTACACCGTTCCTTCGAAAGTATTTGGTTGCGTATGCTTCGTCCACGATAACAGGCCTGACATTGGTAAGCTGGATCCTCGAGCAGTTAAGTGTGTCTTTGTTGGGTACACCGGGACACAGAAGGGTTACATATGCTGGAGCCCGGTTGAACGGAAGCTGTTTGTAAGCATTGACGTTACATTCAGAGAGCTGGAACCTTATTATGGTTCGGACGATGGTTCTGCGTTTGGGAACACGCCTCACACAGCGGGTGTTGGACGTGAGGGGGAGGTAGTACGCCCAAACGTAGTTGTCGGATCGGTACTTTGTCCTGTCGTGACACACTGGAAGAAAGGGGGAGAAAGCATCAATGATACTGATACGGAGGATGACGAAGACAATACGTACATTACGCAGGGGGGGAAGCAGACAAGGGAAAAGGAGCTCCAAGTTTACAGAAGAAGACAGCAGAGGTCCAGTACTGTGCCGTGTCCTGTGCCTATAGTGCCAAGTCCCTCGTCTACTCCTGCCCCGACTCCTGAAGATGTTACTCCCGCACCGGATCGCTCGGATTCGGAAGCGGATCTCTCCGATTCGGATGGTATGCTTTCCCCACCACCCATTGCTCCCTTAAGGAGGTCTTCTCGCATTAATGCGGGAAAGGCTCCTATTCGTTATAAAGATTATGAACATGATATCGCCAACTACCTATCTTATTCTAATATTTCTCCGACTTATCAAACATTCCTCACTTCGTTAGACTCCACTTCTTTACCTAAGAATTGGCAGGAAGCAAAGAAGGACCCAAGATGGAAAGCCGCAATGATGGAAGAACTTGGGGCACTAGAGAAAAATAAGACATGGGAGCTGGTGCCATTACCTGAAGGGAAGAAAGCTGTGGGATGCAAATGGGTTTACACAGTGAAGGAGACACCAGAAGGAAAAGTTGAACGATACAAGGCGAGACTGGTTGCAAAAGGCTATACCCAGACATATGGTATCGACTATGATGAGACTTTTGCCCCAGTAGCGAAGATGAGTACCGTAAGAACGCTGGTCTCCATTGCAGCAAACTATGGGTGGAAGCTACACCAGTTAGACGTAAAGAACGCATTTCTTCATGGAGACCTACAAGAAGAAGTATACATGGAGACTCCTCCGGGGTGCTACTCTGTGTCAGATTTAGGTGAAGGAACGTCACATGGAAAAGTGTGCAAACTGAAGAAGTCGCTGTACGGGCTGAAGCAATCTCCTCGAGCCTGGTTTGACAGATTCAGAAGGACTGTCACTGGCATGGGGTACCATCAGACAAATGCAGATCATACTGTCTTCCTCCAGCATGCAAGGGGCCACATTACTATACTTGCTGTATATGTAGATGATATAGTGATCACAGGTGACGATGTAGTTGAGATCACTAAGCTGAAGACGAAACTCGCCAAAGAGTTTGAGGTGAAGGACCTGGAAGAGATGAGATACTTTTTGGGTATCGAGGTGTGTGATGGTGAACAAGGAATTGTTCTCTCACAAAGGAAATATGCACTAGATCTGTTGAAAGAGACAGGAATGCTGGGATGCCGAGCAGCAGTCACTCCAATTGACCAGAAGTGCAAGATGGGAGCAGAAGCAGGAAAGCCTGTTGATCGCGAAAGGTATCAAAGGCTAGTAGGCAGACTGATTTATCTAGGGCATACTCGTCCTGATATCTCATTTGCAGTAAGTGTTGTAAGCCGCTATATGCATGATCCAAGAACGGGTCATATGGATGCAGTATTTCAGATTCTAAGATATCTGAAAGGGACGCCGGGAAAAGGACTGTGGTTCAAGAAGAATGGATGCACAGATGTTGAGCGATACTGCGATGCAGACTGGACAAGCTGCATAGACGACAGAAGGTCTACCACAGGGTACTGTATTTTTGTAGGAGGAAACCTGGTTTCATGGAGAAGCAAGAAACAGTCAGTGGTAGCACGGTCGACAGCTGAAGCAGAATACAGAGCAATGGCTCTAGGAGTATCAGAATTGCTATGGGTAAAGGCGCTGCTGACAGAGTTGAAGCTAGACAAGGGGACACCATTGCACCTTCTGAGCGATAGTCAAGCTGCGATAAGTATAGCGAACAATCCGGTTCAGCACGACAGAACGAAGCACATCGAGATCGATCGATTCTCCATCAAGGAAAAGCTGGAACAAGAGATACTGAAGATTGACTATGTTCACTCAGAAGAACAAGTGGCAGACTGTCTGACTAAGGGTCTTAGTTCATTGAGTCTGTCAAAGCTATGTAACAAGATGGGGATGATTAATATCTATCGCCCATCTTGAGGGGGAGTGTTGAGAGTAAATAAGGGACTTTAGTCCCACATCGGTTAGATGTAATATGAAGAGGGGTTGGACCCTCTATAAGTAGTAGGCAGTAGCCCTCAATAATATTATCTGAGAAATTAGACTCATTTCTACAAGTAGACTGATAGTGCAAGGGCGGAACCAAGAATTCGAGCCGTCTTGGGCTGAACTAAAACTTTTTTTTTTTAATAATTTTTTTTTGTAGCAATGGACTGATATATGTATGTTGCATAATTGGACTAGGCTGAGATAAAAAAGTTGGTCTAGGCTAGAAGAAGTTTGGGCTAAGCTGAGATTTGGACTGGGGTGTAGGCTTGTGTCATATGGGATTTTTCTAAACAAAAATTGGTTGGGCTGGAACCACCACAGCCCATACATAGGTCCGCCCTTGAGCGATAGTATATTAGTCAAAGGAACTAGTAGAACTAGGTGCAGACCTAGAATAACTCGGATCGGGGATACACGGACACAGCCCTTAACAGACTTGAACAGAATAAAATGGTTCCAGTATGACTTTATATATTGACACAAAAGTTGATATTTCCATGTTTGGTCTGTCTTTGTGTTCTTGGCTTATTAGACTACCGAAATTTACTACAAGTATCCCAGTTAGCCCAGCGACGGTGAACAAAAAGGATGGACTCTGCAACCTGCATGTTTCTATATCAAGTCTAACATTGTATTCTTGATTCATCATAAAATAAGAAGAAAATTTTATATGGAGAGTATATATTTTTTTTCATAGAAACATATTAATAAATCTCTCGTCCTACCCCTTGTTAGCAATCACCCGAATAAAATTCGTATTATACGCGAATTTTTTCGTATCTTTCATAAACGTATAATACTTGCGTACTTTTGACAGATCCAAATAAGTACATAAATTTTAAGCATGCGAAGTTTTAAACGTGTTATGTATAAATTATTGACAAATTTGGCACAATAAACATGCTGGAAACCTGTTTAATTAACCAAATTTGACAACATATTTAAGAATTTGAAGTTTCTAAAATCAATATTTTCATTTTTCGAATATTTGATCGAATTTTTGAACGTATTTTATTTGTACTGAGCCGATATATACTCGTACTTTTGCCGTCCCGAAGTTTTCCCGTTTGCCGAATTGCTAACAACTCCTACCGACATGATAATCCACACCATTGTGAAGTTGTTAAAAAGAGGACATTTCTTTTAGCTAACTGGGTCCTATTAGGAAGATTTATGTAGAACTTTCGCAACCCACAGGGAAAAAAGTAACCTATCGAACACCCTTTTTTCTGGGAAAAGTGCCATTGTGTGTCAATCTATCACAACCCACATTAAAAAGGTGATCAACCTAGAGGAGCATGTTGGAATAATATGAATATATATCCCTTGATCTTCACCAAACATCTGGACTTTGGTGTGATGATAGGACAGAAACACAAGGTTATGTGGACAAAGGCGGAACCAATAAGGGGCTGGGGTGGGCTCCAGCCTAACCCCCCCCCCCCCCCCCCCAACCCCCCCCCCCAAAAAAAAAAAAAAAAAAAAAAAAAAAACTCCTTTATATATATATATATATATATGAGTCAACCCACACGTAGCCAACCCTAGCCCACTCCAGCCCATCCGAGTTCAAATTTCTGGTTCCGCCCTTGTATGTGGAAGATAAGGAAGTAGCTAAGGTTTTCCTTACACCACATTGAGGGGTTAGTTTGAGATGAAGTAGGTGCTAGTTGTGAGATTCCCATAAAAATGATTAAGTGGACGTTTAAGAAACAGTTTTGATTAATGTAGTGCTAATCTTGTGTGTAAATTATGTGACTTCTAGTTTATAGTTATTGACAGGAAACAAAAGGTAGATCTTCATGCATTCAATAAGAAGTGTCATCAGCATTAGTTGCCGGCTGTATTCTGGAGAATTAATGATTTCAAAGTTTTAAAAGATTGGTTAATTCAACAGGTTGACTTTTTTAATCGGTAGAATAGACATCATGTAAAGACTAGGGTGTTTGTCGAGAACTGGGTCATTGGTGATTGAGGATTCCTGAATTATAGTGATGAATCGGTTTTTGTATTTCCAAACAATCACTTGTCTATGCTAGGTTCTGATAATTGGTCCTACCTAGTGCAAATGGAGCATGCTTGGGAAGTCAGCAAATTGGTCTTTACATTTGGTGATATTTGGAGTCATATCCCAGAATCCTGTAGGATTCTGAAAAGTTCATGGTGACCCAAATGGAGCATGCTTGGGAAGCCAAGAAACACGTCTTTGAATTTGATAATATTTGGATTCATATCCTAGCCCCTAGGATCCCGTAGGATCATGAAAAGTTCATTGTGATACGGGCAGGTAAACCCAATTCTCAAGATGTCTAGGATTTAGGATCCAAGGATAGGATCGTGAGTTCATTGTGATATGGGCAGGTAAACCCCATTTTCAAAATGTCTTACTGCCGGATAGGATAAAGAATACGGGATAAAAGAATGAATAGACAAATGTCTTTCGGGAGGCCATAATGTTTGCGAATACGATCAAAAGTTTCCAAGAGGATTAAGCTGAGCGGCACTTAGGAGCCGTTTGGTACGCGGAATACTAAATACCCAGAAATTCTATATTCCAAGGAATTTTATTCCAAGGCATCATATTCCCGGATATTCTTTATTACCACGTTTGGCACATAATATAATATTCCCGGGTATATATAATTTATTCCCGGGTATATATAATACATGCGTTTGGTACCATAAATAAATTCCTAGGAATATATTATTCCTCAAACTCACATGGAAAGATATTTAAATATAAAAAAAATGTTATAACGGTGACAATCTTTTTCATATCTACCCAATAAAAAAATAAAAATATTGCAGGTAAAATTGTCAAAGTCTAATAAATTAAAACACATACTCAAAATATTTTCAAAGTGCAGCAGCTATTGTTCCAAAGGCCAAATAAATAGCAATCAAGTGCATCAGCTATTGTTCCAAAGGCCAAATAAATAGCAAACTAAAACTTAAAAAAGCAATATCCAACAAGGGCAAGAGCAACAGATCCAAAATAACCTACAAGTAAATGCAGGAACCAAGGAGATTGTGCAATAAACAAAGGTACCAAATAGGAAAAATTGAAGTTCCATTGTATGGCTTGTGCAACTACAATTCACAAAGAAGTCTACAAATTCAGGTGGATACAAACCAAAATAACGTGAGACAATTCATACAAACAAATAAGTAGCATAAAGATCCACACATAGCTAACCAACAAGAGGATATAAATGAACTACTCTCAATTATTACTACTAAGTAAACCCTGGAGGTAGAGCTTCCTCAATCCATAAGGCAATGTGAAGAAGTAATTGGCATCGCTAAACCCCTCTACCTTGGATACTTCCTCAAATACATTGAGTCTCCTTGAACCCCACTCCGCTTCTATCTCAAAACATTTGGCAATTTTTGCCACATTTGCAGATGTTTCTCCATACAACTTACCCATGTCCTTCATTACATCGACAAGACTTTCAAGGGTAGTACTTTCAGTTGTCTTAGTCCTTTTCCTCGTCCTCCTACCACTACTAGAAGCATCTCCAGTAGGTACATGTGAATGACTCATATTCTCATCAACATCCGCATTTTCCTAGATGTCATCCAAACCATGAACCACCTCATTTGTTGCCTCCTCCTCCTCCATTGCTTCAATAGCATCAGTCGGGCCCTCAGCTGCTTCACCCCTTGCCCTATCCTTACCAAATATAGCACCCAAATCATCATAGTATGGAAATGGCTTGTTCCTCAAACCCTTCGCATTAGGATGGCTCTGCAAAACAAAACAAAAAAAGACTACCATAATTGAGTTGGCTATGAGAAATACTTGGAATAAGCATGCTTTCTACACCAATTCTAGAAAAGTTGCATAGGGATGGATGTGCACATACAAAACAATTGTTCTATTCCAAACAATGGTATTTTCATTTGAAGACAACCAAACAGCCTGTTATATTCAAGATACTATCAGTTCCAGCATTTCCTTGGTGAAACCAATCCTAGATGTCTGTCTAGAAGTGGAATGATAATTCAGTAACAGGAAGACCAGACCACTTGTACAAACTTACTTCTGGTGTTTCGGAAACATGGATAAAAATAGCTTAATTAACTTCAATGCATTGTTTAATTTACTAATACTGAACTAACATCAGTAAGTTACCTGCAAACTTTGTTACGATGAATCACATTAATAATGATTTGAAGCAATGTTTATCAAGCTGTTTCCAAAATTAATTCTCCAAAATTATCCAAAATTTCCACAATTAATTCTGCACTTGTTCACTACATATAATTTTTTTTTCGAATTAATTCTCCAAAATTATCCAAAATTTCCACAAATTATCCATAACAAACAAATCAAAAAATACCCAAAATTAATTCGAAAAAATATGACCAACAGCCATATTTACACAAATTATCCATAACAAACAAAGCTTGGAGTGCATGATTTGCTCCTAACAAATTATCCATATTTACACAAATTCCTTCCACAGATTATCCATATAAAAAAATACCCAAAATTAATTCTCCAAAATTTCTCTCCCGAATCCCTAAAAAAAAAAATACCCAAATCTCAAATCAAAACCTAATCACCAAATCAAAACCTAAGCAACCAAAACAACATCATAAAAAATTAACAGAAATTTAACCCAAAAAACCAAAAAAAAAAACCAAAAAAATTGAATAAATAGAAATCCATACCTAGATGAGAGCGTGAGAGAGAGAGGGAGAGAGATCCGAGCGAGAGAGAGAGAGAGATCCGAGCGAGGGAGAGAGATCCGAGCGAGAGAGAGAGAGAGCGTGCGCTCTCTTTCTCCAGAGTTCCGAGAGAGAGAGAGTCGAGAGAGAGAGAGAGAAAGTGTCTCGAGAGAGAGAAATGATCGGGTTTTAAAAAAAAAAAAATCAGTGGCAAACTGGTAAATAGGTTAAGTTTTTGGCTGATTTTATTCCCAGGTGAAAAAAAATATACCCACCTATTTGCTTGGGAATAGGTTTCCTACATTTCATGGGTAAACAATTTACCCTGGCATTCTTAATTCCTAGGCATAAATTTGAATAGGGCAAACCAAACATGGGAATTGTTTTCCCATCCCAAATTTTTCCGGGCATAATTTTTTTTTCCGCGTACCAAACGGCTCCTTAAACTGATTTCATGAAGCATATGCTTGATTTGTATCTTTACTTGCTTGGGTACCATGATATTACTTGGAAACAACTATCAAGAGTAAAAAAAACTTAAATGCCATGTTTTCATCATCATTTCGGGTAGATTTTAACTTTGGATTTGAAAATGGTAAGGGAGTCATGGTTGAAGACAAACCTGAAAGGAGTTTAATTTGTTCTGAGCAAATATGGAACCCAAGCCTAACTTAGGTTGAAGTTTACCGACTAAGATAACTAATCTTCTAGTACCTATATGTGATAAGACTAATTTTGAGGGGTGTTTTTCTTGACCACATTGTTAGTAGTGGCATTGCCTTCAGACTGATTTACTGAAAAGATATATTGCATATTTAAGGAAGCATTTATTGAACATGTTGAGAATGCCAATAACAAGGTTCCAATCTCCAAATTTCCGGTAATCTGTGAGTCTATGATTATTGGTATCAACATTTTCTGTGGTTTCAGATTGGAGTTTCAGGGTATCATGATGATGGCATTTCAAAAAAAAAAAAAAAAAATTTATTGAAATTACATTAAAAAACTACTGGTACCAACATTTGTAAGGAAGCATTTATTGAACATCTTGAGAATGCCAACAAGGTTCAAATCTCCAAAATCCTGGGAATCTGTCAGTCTATGATTATTGGTATCAACATTTTCTGTGGTTTCAGATTGGAGTTTCAGGGTATCAGGTAGTGGCATTGCATAAAACAAATTAAAGTATTGAAATTACATTAAAAAGACAGGATATGAAATATTAAGTTTAAGCATTATTCAATAAACTTTCATAAATAGTTTTATGTTGGTTTTGGCTAATAATTGCATAATTCAGTGATCTCAGTATATTTATAACATTATAATTGCATAATTTAATCTGTAACTTTATATATAAGAACAATAAGGAAGATAAGGGTAAAGAGTGATACGTGGCAGGCTCATGGTGGTAAGCTTATTGTACAATGTTTTAGATTGAGAGAGTGTGTTTGGATAGAGGAGTTAGAGGATGTGCTTGCATGTCCTTCTAGAAATACCCTAGTAATGAACATATGCCAAGGTTGTAAAGATCTCATGTTTGTTTCAGTCCTTAAGCTGAGGTTGTGACCGGATAAGCCTAATCCACATGATTAATGGAGATGAGAATGTGGAGTGGGGCTAGAGGAAAAGGTTACATGTTCTTATTGCTTTAGGAAGTAGCTTAACCATGAGAACATTGACCAAATCTTCTGTCTTGTTATTTCCTCTTTGGAGAAGCTTGAGAAATCCATAGTACGCCAAACGAAAGAAGACTGACTGGTTAGTCCAGTTCATCTTGCGCACATACAAGATGAAAAATAAGGGAAGTAAAAGGAAAAGAAAAATGAAGAGAGAAAAAAAAACTATTGATGAACAACAAATTACACTAAACAACAAGATGAGAGCAACTTTCTTGTCAAGAAAATAAACTTAGTCATATATTTGGCTAAAGCAACTTTCTTCTCGAGAAAATAAACTAGTCATATATTTGACTGTTCATATTGATTGCAATCATATTAGGTCACAATTTTTGCATTAGGCTTCATGTTCCCTACATATGTACTTTATAGACACTTTAAACATTCTACACAAATTTGGTTGCGTATTAGATTTAGAAATCCTGCAGTTGACAGTTATTTAACATGAACCACATTTTATGACGTTTTTGTATATTTAAGTCGGAACAAATATTTTGCAATACAAGAAAAGTGCAATAGGTGTTTTACTACTTGTTCAATATAATTTTCATTTCTAGCAGTCTGGTTATAATGCTAAGCGACTCAAGATCATAGCCTCTGCGGATGAACATGGTGATATTAAAGGTCAGGTAGAGGCAATTCCAAGCATCCAGAACAAGATGACAGATGAAAATACCAAAACATTGGACAAGCAAGATTTCATCCATGTCAGAGCAAGAAGAGGACAAGCTACTGACAGCCACAGCCTTGCAGAGAGAGTATGAACTATTTCTTAAATCTCATCCTTAATGAATAAGTTTATTCCTAAAAAGCAACCTCATTTAAAAGAGTTCATGGTCTTTTTTTAGTTTGAGGAACAATGTTCTCCTAGCAGCTTGAATAAGAGAGTAACTTGCTCCCATTTGTTGGCATTAATAGATCTGCAAGATTAATTAAGGATTTTTGAATTGCAATGGACCTTTAAGTAAATCATATAATTATACTGTCTGGAATTCGTAAACATCCACAGGCTAGAAGAGAGAAGATAAACGAGCGAATGAAAATTCTCCAAGATCTAGTTCCTGGATGTAGTAAGGTATATTTTATGGTTATTATTTTTTATTTTTGTTCCAGTTTTTGCTGATGATTATTGTGTTTAATCAAAAGATGTAATAGTTTTTGTCTTCTTGCTAAGAATGTTTTCATCCTTATTGACTTGCTTCACGAGCAGATAATTGGCAAAGCGTCGGTCTTAGATGAAATAATTAATTACATCCAGTCTTTGCAGCATCAGGTTGAGGTAGGCTTTCTTCTCTTCTTCTTCCATTAGCAAGGTTCCTGGATTTTCACCCCTCCATGTCCATTTTATCTATATGAATACTACGATTTTGCAGTTCCTATCCATGAAGCTTGAGGCTGTTGATTCCAGATTAAACTCTGATGATGAAAGGTTCTCTTCGGACCCTTCTAAAAATGTAAGACGAGTGGTGCATATGCTTGGTAACGTATATAGCACAATATATACATGTACCGAATGCAATTTGATTCTTGATTCAACCAAGATTTCATATTAGTTTTAACTGGATTGAGTTGCAAAATTTAAGATTTTAACAGATCGTCACTATAAGGACGTTGTGTTTATCTAAATATTACTTGTCCCAAATGTACTCTGTATACCATGCTTGGTACCTTTACATACCTTAGTATTGTTATAAGTTTCTTAGATACACGGTATGCCTATTCTTGCTAGATATAATAATTTTGGCCTCAAAGCCACAATTATTGACCTCCTCATGTACATCTTATAACCATGTTCAGGGATCTTTCTATTAAATTTGGCACAGTAATGAATGCGTGCACCTCCTGTATCAGAAGTTGCCTCATTCTTCATAACTTTGTAAAATATGCTGTTTTCCTGTTTATTTATTTAAGTCATGTCAGTGTTGATTCTCTTTCTTGTCTCAGTAGGCCTCTTTCCCACAAAGTTGACTTCACCAAGGAATCATCTCCAGTGAACGGGTTTTACTCCTAAGATTGGAATAGTAAAACACTTAACATTACTTTGGATAATGCCTCAATCACCGAGATGGAAGTATTTATGTTTAGTAGTTCCATTTGGTTACTTGTGAAATTTAGTATTCTGTTTGTTGGTAAATCACTCCCTAGCATAGGATGTTGATGAGACTCAGGTTCGGATGTTGTATGAAGCAACAAAACATTAGCATCTTTTTGCGTAAGAGAAAAAGGATAAATATAGGATGGGTAGCTTACATGATGGACATAACATAAAACAAAAATATGACTGAGCTATGTCTTCCTTTTATTGGACAAATAAAGTTTTCCAGGTTTATCAAGTTAGGTCAAGTGATAAAATATACAAACTAACACTTTCTTCTGATTCTTTAAATTGGCAAACAGATGTACAGCTCTGCTTTGGTTACTCAACCAACAAGGGAATACGAGCAGGGATCAGCACCTGATTGGCTCCACATGCACCTTGGTGGTGCTTTCGAGAGAGTCACATAGTTGTGACAAACCCTTTATCAAGGAAAATAAGACCATGGACCAGGAAAATCCGATCCATTCGTGTAGAAGATATCATCACCTGAGCAAGGAAATGCACTCCAGTTGAATTGTGTTCTCTAAATCTGCAGGAAAAGATCATTTTTTTGTTTGCTCTCCTATGTTATTTCCTGTACTTTTGTAGTACCGTTGGTGAACATGACGAGAATTGTATTGATTTTCTAGACTTTAAGAATAATTGTAATATAATTTCAGAGTTGATATCATGTTCTTGTTGCCGAAAAGAATTCAGTAGAATCCTTTTATGTTCACCTCAATTGCACTGAGAGTCCAAAATGCAAATGTGGCCGTCTTTAACAAATTTCTCTCTGCCTGATTGTTGTATTTTGTTCATGTTTTGTGAAGAGTCTAGTGAGGCTAGACTGATGTGTTCCTTTATTCAACTTCTGTAGGTATTTTCTCAAAATCATTGTTTCAATCTTCATGGGGTTCCATGTTGATTGTCTGATATTGCTGGAAAGATTGGAGAGTAACTTCCATTCCTCAGGAGAAAGAGCTTGAATGTGACTACGGATTCTCTGCTTTTAAGTCATTTAGTGTTGTGTAAATGGACAACTAACTTCAGTTTCTTGGTGCGCAGAATTCTCTTTACCGAAGGAACAATAAGGCCTTGTTTGGTTCGCGGAAAGGAAGGAAATCAATTATTTGCTCTTTTCTTGTTTTTGCAATTTTCATTAATTTTTCTTTCCGGGGTTTGGATAAGTCTGGAAAATTATGAGAGTGAGTGAATAATTTGTGGTGAGAAAGTGAATCCATGGGGTGAGTGGGGGAATCATTTTCTTCTTATTTTTTCTTCCCTTGGGAATCAATTTACTTTCATGTTCATTTTCCTTGGCATCCAAGCACATGAAACGAAAGGAACGCCTTTCCTTTACCAATATCTTGATTCCGCGAACCAAACGTGACCGAAGTCCCTACCAAAAGATCAAAAGTTACGAACTTGCTCCATGAGATACTTTGTCGGACTTGTCCGTTCTCTTGTCAGCCCAACGAACTACTATCTACAATAGTGAAATGTGCTTGTAATATGGATGACACAGGAATTTTACTAACATAGAAAGTGTATGATTTTTTTCTTTAGCCCATTCAAAAAATCAAAGAATGATATGCATAAAATCATTGCTTTTCATGGCAAAGTTTTAAAAATTACGAACTCACGAGTTCCTCTAGGATTTTTTTTTTTTTAATCTTTAAAGATTAACTAACATCAATTTTTTAAAATCTTTTTATTAAGTTGGAATACTTGTACATATGCATTGGTGTTTTAGGAGACAATATCTCAATAAAATGCGCTCCAAAATTTATCCAAATTTGTGGCTAGTGGAAACCAATTATTTTGATTATTAAAATAATAGTCAACAATTAGGCTTTCCGTGACTTTAGCTTATTTATGTCAAGAATGTTACCCTAAGGCCTCGTTTGGTTCGCGGAATGGAAGGGAAAGGAAATCAATTCCTTGTCATTTTCTTTCCTTTGGAAAACTTTAATTTTCATTGGTTTTTCTTTCCGATGTTTGGCAATGTCAAGGAATTTGAAAAGGAAAGTGAATACTTCAATGTGGAAAAGTGATTCATTTCTTGGATGGATGGAATCACTTTCCTTCCTAATTTCCCTTCCATTGAGAATCACTTTCCTTTCCTCCTCAATTTCTTGGACACCCAAATATAGGAAAGTAATCACTTTCCTTTTCCAACCCGAAAATTCTGCGAACCAAACGAGGCCTAAATACCAACCTTCGAATGTTCAAGAACTATTGGGAGGATGATAAATTTGTCTAATCAATGAGATATGTCATGAATCATGTTATCAATATCATGAGCGGTTATTCTAAAATGTATAAAACAAAATACTCCTTTGTTAATTGGACAGAATGGTACACGCATGTCTCAAATCCTTACCTATACAAATCTTGTCGTGTTACATAGACACTTTGTTTACAAAAGACGGACTATCACAATGTTGGTACGACACGAAAATTGTGTCAGGCCTTTAGGCGAGGAATGACGGCCGGTCCGATTTTCACTTCTAGCATAACTACTCTCGGTCAAACGAGGTCAAGCTCACCCCTAGGCCTCGTTTGGTTCACGGAAACGAAATCAATTCCCATGTATTTTACATGGAAATGGGAAAGTAGAATTTATATCAAATTTTTTTTTCTATGTTTGGTTGATGTAGGAAAGGAAAGAAAAAATATATCATTATTCCAACAATATCCAATGTCAACATAATAATTATAATGATGAGTTAATTGGTAAAATAGGTAATAAATTAAGGCTATTTTTGTCATAATGTTTGGTAATTAATATTGGAAAAGAAAGAAAAAAAATGAATCCCAAAGGCCATGAGAGAAACCATTTTTTCTTCTATTTTCTCCCATGTCAGGAAAATGTTTCCCAAATTTGTGGCTACCAAACAAAGGAAAAGAACAAGTTTTCTTTCCGGATTCCTTGAAGCCGTGAACCAAACGAGGCCTAATTTAGACTATACCAAAGTAAAAAAAAAAAAAAAAAAATTAACCCACCGGAAGACCTGAAATCCCCAAAGCATCCCTCCTCTCCCCCCCCCCTTCTTCTCTTCTTCTCTTCTCCTCCTTTTATGGACACTCCCACATCATCATGCTGTTACTTTCCTCCGATATCCCTCCCCTCCGCCTCCTAACCCCCCCTAAACCTTCCCAAAATGACCGCCGACGAAGACCCGCCCCCTCCGGCGGAATCACCGGCGGTGGCGCCCGCGGGGGCGACGGAGCCCCCGTCTCCGGCCGCCGACAACGGATCCTCGTCCTCAGAGCACCGGCGCCCGTCGACCCGCAGTGGGCGGTTCCCTAGGGCCTGCACCTCCCGCACCGCCGCCCGCCTCCGTCCGGCCTCTCCCTCCCTGGCCCCCGCCGAGCCCCCGCGCCTCTCCCGCCAGGAGCGGGAGGAGCGCGCGGCCGCAGCGAGGGCCGTTACGCCGCTCGCGGCGCCTCCGCCCCCAGGCCAGGAGCCCCGCTGGGCGCTCCGCTCCATGTGGCAGCTCGCCTCCCTCCTCCACTTCCTCCACGTAGGGAGAATCGATCATCGAAGCCTCCTCTTTTTTTTTTTGGTGTGCGTTTGTCCAGGGAATTAGGGTTTTGAGTTTACGTTGTTTTTCTTGTGCAGGTGTTCCGGCCGCTGCTGAATATAACGCTGGAGTTCTCGGCGGAGGAGCTGGAGACGGCGCTCATGACGCCCAACAGCACGCTCGATGACGTCCACATGCCTCTCCTGAAGGTCGGTCGTTTTGTCTCTTAAGTTTTGGTTCCAATGTAGTTGCCCAATCACTTACTTTTCTTCATTCTTTGCTGTCTATGTTGCAAGTCTCGTTTTTGTATATTTTGGAGCATCTGTGAAATGCAAGGGCGGAGCCACAATTTTAGTTTACCACTGGGTGAGTTTAAAACTGTCATGTTTTTTTTAACAAAATGAATGTTGTGTCCATATCTCATCGTGTCCATACCATACCGTGTCCGGCCAACGTAGAACCGTGTCCAACATACTAAAACAATGGAAACCTGACCAAAAAAAACTTTTAGTTTATCAATATGGCCAAGGTAGAACCGTGTCCAACATAAAAAATAATGGGGAATTTTTTTTTAGTTTATTAGGTAGATTCTTTTAGGCACAACTCGAACACTAAGAGTCTCTGGTATCCTCTTTCACCATCAATAAAGGATCGCGGTGTGGCAGAACTCGCCGGGGGGGGGGGGGGGGGGGGGGAGGTGGAGTTGCGTTGTGGCGGAACTCACTGAGGGTACGGGAGTTCGGATGACGAGGGAAGTGTTGGTGACGGGGCTCGATACTGTTGTTGTAGCTCCTCCTTCGGCTGTCGTTGTAGTCTGACGACGATGGTATGGTCTCGGTTATGATGGAGGTTCTCGGTTGACGATGAAGCAGAGAACAATTTGCATTGTATATTGCTTTGTACTGTACAATGTACGCGAGATAGTGAGAAAGAGAGGGAGCTGAAAATTTAAAAAAAGAGTTGGGCCGTTGGAGTGTAGGCTGCTGTGGGCTTTTGTGGGCTGGAATTTGGACTGAAAAACTTGATGTGGGCTGACATATATAAAAAAATAAAATTTTTTTTTGGTGGACTAGAGCCTACCTCAGCCCACTAGTGGATCTGCCCTTGGTGTCGTATCCATGCTACTGTTGTGTGGACTCTGGGACGTGCATGACACCGATTTCAGAGAGTCCAAGTTTCCTTCTTGGCATTCATTCGGCTGAGCTTGTCTTCCCACCTATGAAACCTGGACTCGGCACTTTAGGTTGAAGTACCATGGTCAATGCAACATGACCCGGGTGCAGGATTCGGGTCGAATCGCCAAGATGACTAATAGACACGGGTGGGAAGATGAAGAACTTGCTAAAAACCACGCAAAAAAAAAAATGAAATAGAGTAACATACCCGAAGATCATAGAGTAACATACCCGAAGATCATGGGATTTGAAAGACAAAGAAGCTTTCATTAGTTTTATTTTGGATTTTCTTCCTATATGTAAACAGAACGTTATGAAGGCTTGCTTTTAGCCATATTGCTTTCCTACTACTGCTGGTACTCTCTCTCTCTCTCTCCATAAACTTAAACTCTGCTGTATTACTAATGCTACCTCCTTATACTCTCTCTCTCTCTCTCCCCCCATGTGAAAGAACAACTCTTTTCATTTTTTCCCCTTTCTGACCGTTGGGCTTCTGTCTTTCTTGTATCCTCTCTATTTTCCATCTCAAATGTTTTTCTTTCGCTGAACAACCTTAATAATGTATGGAAGAATGAAAAAGCCATCTCAAGTTTCAAAAAGGACATCTAAAAACGTGTACAGCCTATGTCTTACTCTCATCATAATACATAATTGAATTTTACCAAGTTTCAAGAAAAAACTTCTGAAATGGCTCTTCTCCTTCTCTCTCATACATCCTTTTGCCCAACCGTCACAATTATTACTAGCCCTCTCTCTTTCTTGAGCAGCCATCTCATTATATTAAGTAATAAAACTCAAAAACCCCAAATTTCTAGGAATGCAAAAAAAAAAAAAAAAAAAATTTTCCATACATTTTAATAATATACATGCATTTGAATCTACTTTTTTTAATTAAAAAGCATACCTAATTACATTTGTGCTGGTGCTTTATGTAATATACATTTAAACAATGCATGATCAAAAAAATAAAATATATAACTTAACTAATTAAGGGAAGACAAAGATATTTTTTAGGGGTATTAATTAAATAGAACCAAATTAAGATCATCTTTATTTGGCTCAAGGCACATATCAAATTAAGGTAAAAAAAGAATTAAGGTATATATCAAAGTAAGGTATGTATCAAATTCAGGGTAGAAAATAAAGCCAAATTAAGGTCATCTTATATTTTCTTTATCGTCTTCTACAAGGTATGATCAGTAATTTGGTATAGTAACTTAAGGTAAAAAAACCAACTCATCGTCCATCCTTAATTTTATCAGAAATTACTATTGGCACAAGTGTGTGTGTGTGTGTGTGTGTGTGTGTGTGTGTGTGTGTGTGTGTGTGTGTGTGTGTGTGTATCAAATTAGTAATTGAACCAATTGACCAGGTTTGACCGATTGATTGAAACTAAGAACCTTTAGTCAAAGCTGATCAACAAGAATAAAACAGTAATTTAATGAAAAATAGGACCCAAAACACTAAATACCCCATCCATAAAATTAGCATTTGGGCTTGAATATTTGCACAGCGTTTGGCTCCAATTAGCCACAGTATCCATTTTCCACCTAAATCACTAATCAAAACTAATAATAGGACTTCAACCTTTAATATTCAAATATTTGCGACCTAAATATTTACTTGGAAAAAACTTACGACTCAAAAGAAGCCATATTACTACATTTTATTTTATAATTTCGTCGACAGATCCAAAGGACAAGCTAGATTGCATTTTAAAGCGTGACTTCGCAAACTTAAGCTTCTTAAGAATATTAGATTAGACAATCACATTACTTAACCTCTCTAGTAAAGAGTGTTTCAAAACTATAAATCCCCACATGTTAACCCTAACCCCACACGTTAAACTCTTTTAAACTTTATACCCTGTTAAACTCTATACCCTACACACTAAACCCTAAACCACATAAAACCTGAGGATTTGGATACATGATCAACTAGAGCTCGATCATGACAAAGGCGAAAATAGGACAACATTATTATTATGACTTTATACCCGCCGAAATGTATGTGGAAATGATTATACTTTCGAACAAACAAATTTGATTTCATTCTGCTATATCTCATTAGCTCTACTTAAAGTTACATAGTCCTACTTATTTTAAGTTGACCTACGTAACATGTTTACTTTGAGAAACATGATTCGACGTTAGCCAAATACAATCCAACCAATACGAATCACTAATTTCAATTTAAGTTTAGATAGTTTTTCATATTATAAACAACACTTTTAAGATTTGATTTAGACTAACACATTAGATAAGCTAGAACCTTTAATTTATTTTCATACCTCATAGTTAACCTTGAGAATGAGGTAACTATGAGGTATGAATATGAAGTTAGCTTTATTGAAATTTATATGTTTAACTATTTTCTAATTTTTAGATGTTCATATTAAGGTAACTACGAGGTATGGAAAAATTAAACTAAGCTGTATTAAAATAATAATATGTTAACTACTTTATAATTTTCAGAGTTCACATTGAGATAACTATGAGGTACTATAGTTTTATAATATCTTATCTCATACTTAGCTTAATGTAAACATCCTAAAATTATAAAATAGGCAACATAATTTTTGTAATAAAGCTTTTAAATTTCATATTAGCTAATGAAGGGAAAAAAGTACATAATATGAAAAAGGACAAGTATGATTTTGGTTGCTACTATTGCCTTTTGAACAGAATAATGCATCGAGTCATATGGGAAATATAAAACTTGCCATAGTATTTTTTGGGTTCAACTTTCTATTTTCATTCATTGCCACCATCTCCATTGTGCTCTGTGTTTGCTTTCTATATATACACCAATGTCTTCGTCCAGTTCTATTACACAAAAAGCAAAATCAATTCAAAGACCTACTAAGCATCAAGGATTTGATGACAGGGCTTCGTGGAATCAAGTAAAGGTTCTCAATTTGGCTGTTGGTGGAGGTGGAAATAGATGCTGTCCTGTAACTATGTGGCAAGAGAGTGACTGGATCATTAAAAGTGAAAGCATATTTGTTAAGGCTGCCTAACCATGGAGTTAAAAGGTTGCAAGAGTATAGGAGCTGATATACTTGATGCACTTAAGAAAGAGCATGAAGATGCTGAAAGGAAGAAGGTTCAAGAAGTTTCAAACACAATAAAAAAAGGTTGAGTACATCACTTTTACCTTAAGATTCAGATCTGGTACAGCCAAAGAACGAAAGGGAGGTATAGAGAATTCCTTCAATATTGTCACTAGAGATGTTGCTGAAAAAGAATTTGCTTGTGCGGTTTATGCCGGTTGCTTATCATTTAATATTGTCAAATCTCCTTTTTTTTTCCCCAGAAATATTCAGACTTTAGCAACCAACAACTTTAGCTAGTTATGTTCTCCCTTCATTTGATAGACTTCGTACAACATTACTGCACAAGAGGAGCATGTCAATAGGTTACTCCAACCTATCAGAGGCACATGGATGAAAAAAAAAGAGTTTCTATAGTTTCTGATGGTTGGTCCGATAGGCAGAGAAGACCTCTAATAAATATCACGACAGCATCTTCGGCTGGAGCAGTGTTCACATAATCAATTGATTCAAGTGGCTGCACTATGGATGGAGACTATGTAGCGAGCTTGTTTTAGGAAGCGGTTAAAGAAGTAGGAGCTACAAATGTCGTTCAAATTGTAACTGACAATGTGAGTAACTACAAGGCTGCTGGTGCGATGATTGAAGCCAAACACCCTTCAATATTGTGGACTCCATGGTGCATAGCCTAAATCTTGCCTTGAAGAGCATATGTGTCCCATAGAAAATCATCTCAATATTTACAATGTAAGTGGATTTCTCACCTACTCAATGACGTGTAAAATATCAGAAACTTCGTGGTGAATCATAGTATGCAGTTGTTCTTTCCAATAAGTACTCAACGTTAAGTTAGTTGGGAGTAGCTGAAACTAGCTTTGCTTCAAGCTTCATCATGGCTAGCGTTTAAAAGAAGTGAGGTTATCTCTTGAACAATTGATAATGGATTTAGATTGGGAAGTGTATCGGGGAATGGCAATACTGTAGCTGAAACTAAAGCATGTGAAGTGAAGTTTTGTATTGTTGATGACACTTGGTGGGGCAAATTAGATTATTTGTTAGATTTTACTGAGCCTATCGCTGACATGTTTGTTAAGAGTAGCAGATAAAGATGAACCTGTTTTGCATTTGTAATATGACATATGGGACACAGTGACTGATAATGTAAAAATAATTATACTTGAAAATGAAGAAATTGGTGCAGTTATGATAAGGCGGCCTTTTTTGATGCAATTCACCAAATTTTGTAGAGTAGATGGAACAAAAGTAATACTCCACTACATTGTTTGGCTCAATCAGTGGTTCCTAGATACTACTCTAATGCCTGGCTTTTTTTTTTTTTTTTTTTTTGGGGGGGGGGGGGGGGGGGGGGGGAAGATAATGGAGCAGCTTGAATAACCCCGCATGAAGATCAAGAAGTCTCCATGCATAGAAACAAGTGCTTCAAATGACTGTTCAAAAACTCGAATGATCTTCGTAATGGCTATCTTGAGTATGGAGTGTTCTCAAGTGGTAGTAACTACTTCGGCGAGCCTCTTGTCATTGAAGCTAGAATGTTTTGAGGAGCCTATTTCATGGTGGGCTAATCATGGCGCTTCAACACTTTTGCTACAGGCCTTAGTTTTCAAATTACTTGGATAACCAGCCTCTTCCTCTTGTTCCGAAAGGAATTGGAGCACCTTCTCTATGCTCCAAAGCGTTAAGAAACCTTTTGGAGACGAAAAGGGTTGAGGACCTAGTATTTGTTCATTGCAATCTCCCCCTCTTGTTAAGGAAAAGCGTGGAATATCAAGACCGGCCAACAAAGAAGAGACATAGGCAACTTATTACATATTTTTCTTTTAGTTAATTGCACGAGGAATATAGTTAATTTTTATTATTAAATATATTTATAGGTGGGGAATTTTTTTCCATAGACTACAATGAGCGGGATTTGAGTGAGTTTGGAGCATTTTCTCTTCAAGAGCCACAATTTGAAAGAATGGAGTTGGAAGGTGATGTTGATGGTGTTCAATGAGTTAGGTGCAGGTTAGCTAAGGAGGGAGTTTGAAGATGATGTAGCCATTTTTTGCCTGTTTTGTAGACTGTTCTTAGTACTTTTTTTGTGTGTTTAATTGTTCTCAGTGTTGAATTTAGCTTGACCTTTATTTTCTTTTTGTAATTTGGGTGACCTGAACTTAATTTCACATTATAATATGAATTGAGGATTGGATTTTATGAATATTATGTCAGTATATTTTCCATAAAGGCATAAACATAATTATGACACGATGCTTGTATCACTACGATTATAAAAAAGAACTCTATGGATATTATTTCATATCTTTAAAAACCATATCCCCGCACCACTACCCAATTTTTGGACTCTTTTAGGCCGTGTCCGCGTGTCCTTCAATTACAAGTTGAAGAACCATACTCTTGAATATGCACCCGGTGCGCGACAGCCGTACCCGAGTCCAGGTAACACAAATCCAAACATTAAGTCCATGTATTTATTTTGTAATAATAATTTTAGAAAATAGAAAGATCAAATATCATATTATTTTATTTAAGGACATCCAAAAGCAGCCTATAATCATAGGTTTGAAAATTTCTACCGAGTTGAATATTCAAATCTCATGATTGTGCTCTTCTTCTTATCTTTCTTGATATGTTTTCAACCTCCACCAGAATCTATAACCAAGTGGATAAAAACACATCTTAAATTGATCTTCTATTTTTGAAAGATTGGAAGATAAAATATTGGGATCTTATTGTGAAAACATCCAAACCGCACCCTGAAGAAATTTTTACATGGACTCTTAAATATGCCAAATCTAATTTAATAACTTATACTTCAATTATCAGCCAACCAAACCATCATAATCATATTTTAGATAATGTAAATATTGTAGTTACATCTGAAGAGTCACCACCTTTGGCTTGTCATTTATCCAAATGTCCTTATGTCAGTTAGTATTTGCAATTTACCTGTGGGTTGAATCCTTCATGCAACCTTGTGTTCTTTTGCGATTGGTCCTCAAGTGTTAAGGACAGTTACACTGGCCTGAAGTAGTAGACCTTGGTTAGGTTTGGGTTTTTGCCTCCCTAAGAAGCTTGGTTGATGATTTGGATGACATCTTACTACTTTACCTTATTTTCTTTTTTCATAGGGTATATTATGTCCATCTGGAATTGCATATAATTTCAAAATTTATTACAAATGAATGGCCTTCTCTTAGTTTATTGGCTTCTGATTGTCATTTTTTCTGCTACATGATTCAATTCTATGTTCTCATGGCTTTGTTTGCATTTTATAGGTGATTCCACCTATTACTCGCATGGCTTTAGGTCGTACAACATGGGTTACAGCA
Source organism: Iris pallida (assembly GCA_029216955.1). Taxonomy (NCBI): domain Eukaryota; kingdom Viridiplantae; phylum Streptophyta; class Magnoliopsida; order Asparagales; family Iridaceae; genus Iris; species Iris pallida. The sequence continues at coordinate 56,567 of JANAVB010000226.1, read as the reverse complement.
TTATGCGGGAAGTTAAAAGATTGGTGGCATTGGGTATGATACTCAAGAAAACGACTCCATTCTAACATAGCAACACCATTTCATCAAAAAGTGGGGCTAAAATAGAATTGGTTTTGCAGGTCGCCGATGGGGACATACCAATCGTTGCATCCCAAGGGTGAGTTCTCCATACTTCCATGACCTAATGAACATTACATATACAGTTCAAATTGATTTGTTTTGGGATTCTGGTATTCTAGAGCTGAAGTTGAGATATACAAGACTCTTGAACCTGGCACTCGCGTTTTGATTCTAAAGGCATTATGTGACATCCGTGTTGAGGTACTGTTTGTAGTGATCTATGCTCTTTGTAAAATGTTATGTTGCTAATTGCATTCTTATGTGCAGAAATATTCAATGTTCTAACAAAGATTGATTGGCAATAAATCGGCTGCTTAATCTAATTAATCGGGTGAGCTAATAATTGAAAGTTTCAAGTGGTCATATAGTTGCGATTGATCAGCTGAGTAATCCAATTATTGATAATGAACAATGAACCTAGCATATAAAGGAACCTCTTATCATCAGATATATCTATACATAGTCTAATTTACAAAGTCTTAATTAGGAAAGGATGTTAGCACGATAAGACTTGGCGATTGCATCTTAGAAGACGTGTGAAGTCCTAAAAACCTCTCCATAAAGCATGTACAAGGCTGCCTACATCCTATTTCTCCCAAGAGAGTACATTGGCACGATATCAGGAGCCTTGTGGCACTATGATGTTCCTTTATCAATTGTGTGTGTGTGTATCTTGGGTTGGCTATGAATCCTTTCTTCCGTTTTGCTCCTTTAAGGACATGTCTTTTGTGACATTAACAAAAACCATATCCTTCTTTACAATGTTAATTCAACCTCTTTTTTGCCGAATGCTAGTTCTAGCAGCTTCTTTTAACTAATATATTTCACTTATAACTGCCACATCTATTGGTCTGCATTGCACATGTCTGCATTAATTGCACATGTCCAAAGGAGCAACCCAATCAAGATGAGCTCATTTTATCCTCAATTGGTGCCACTTGCAACTTCGCACCAATGTAGTGGTTTCTTATCGTATTTTTTAAATTATTGGCACTCATGCATCTTTGCATTCATATTTCATCTAATGCTCATCTGTGGCATCTTTTTATTGCATAAGGCGCCCATCCATATAGCATGGATGGTCTTATAGGTGTCGTATAAAGTTTTCCTTTCAAATATAAGGGTATTTTACGATTATGAAGCATTTCGGAAGCACTTCATTTGAAACATCTATGTTTTAATTTTATTAACAACTTCCTTATTATCTTCATCTTGACGAATGGTCGATCCTAGAAGCATAAAACCAAGGTTGGCCTAGCCCACCTAGGCGGTCGCCTAGATCTAGGTGGTTCAAAAAAAAATCCAAAAAATCTACTAAAAGTTTTAGAGAAGTCCATAAAACCCAAGCACATGCATAGTCAGGCATCGAAGGGGAAAGGGGGGGGGGGGGGGGGGGACACTAGGCGGACGCCTAGGGGGCATCGGGCAGGCGCCTAGGCGGACGCCTAGACCGCCTTTTAGAACAATGCATAAAACTACAAATACTAGGTATCTCTTGTCTATTAAATTATTAATAACGAGTTTTAAATTCCATTTTAGTTTACATCCTAATTTTATACCCCATATCTCTATGTTCTGTTTTAGAAGTTAACTCGTCTTTATTAATCAACTGGCTCAATATCATCAACAAACAACTTACACTATAGAACTCCATTTTGATATACGTAGTAATTATATCCATGACTGGCAGAAAGAAGTAACGAGTTAATGTTGATCCTTGATATAAGCTAATGGTCATAGAAAATGATGCAATATCTCATCCAATTCGTGCGGCTGTCGTAAATGTATCATTCATAATCCTTATAATCTCAATATAATTACTAGAGACTTGTCTATTCTCGAGAGTCCTCCATAGTATCTCTTCAGTACATCTTAATGTTTTCCAAGTCTATAAAAACCACATACATATCTCTTTTCTCTCTCTTTAGATTTTTTTTCTTCTTTAGGTAAATAGCCTCCATAGTAGATTTGTCCTGCATAAAATCAAATTGGGAAAGGGTTCCAAATTTCAGTTTATTTTCTTCGTCTTTACTAAATTATTCTCTCCCAAAGTTTCACTATACAAAAAAAGAGGTTAATTTATCGTTAGTTAGTACAACACTCTTTGTTTCTATATGTTGGTACTAAATTACTTCTTTCCATTTATTGGGCATTTTCTAAGTCCTTAGAATTTGGTTGAATAAATTACTTAGGCACACCGATACTCTCTATCATAAACATTTTCGAACCTCGATAGAAATATCATTATATCCAATACTTTTCCCATTTTTTTTTTCTATAAAGCATCCTTAGCTTCAGAAATTCTATCTTACGACGGTAACAATAGGACCTATACAAATCCAACTTATCTGTTTTTTTATGTTTAAGTTTATAGGTTCATGTAAAACAACTTTTGAAATAATTTCTCCACCTCTCCTTCGTATAATTTCATTTACTAATGCTTTTGGTCTTAACTTTTGGTACATTTAATATTATATAGGTGTTTAATCGTTCCTGATTCTTAGCAACCCTATAAATATCTCTCTTGTAACCTTCTATACGAATAATCATAGACGTGGTTTTTATCTTCAATAACTGCGTTCTTGGTTTCTCTAGCTTGTCTCTCAAAAGTTTCATTATTTCTACAATTATATGAGATCCTTTTTGCCTTAATTATCTTTTTTATTTTCTTAGTCGACCCCAAAATTTTTGGAATAAAGGCTTTGTCGTCGTTGTTGTATCTTTTGGATTTTCTTGTTCCGCCCTCAACTTTCGTTGAATTCCTTTCATTACTTCTAGAAACTTCTTGACTTTCATTTGCTACTTTATGGTACACTTAGGCATATTATACCATATAGCGTTAGTATTTCTTCTATGTTCAATCTTTCCTCCTTTATCATTTTATCCTTGAATAGCATTAACTTCTCTCCTTTCAAGTTTCACCGTCTAGTCCTAATGTCTTCTTTATCTTACTCTTTATCTTCCATTTTTCTATCCAATATCTAATATCATCAACCTATATTGTGTGCTTTAGCTCTCTCCCAATATAATTTTGCATTCTTTGCATTCTAGTCTATCTACATAAGTAGTAAGGATTTCTATTCTTCGCATTATAGTCTATCTACTTACGTTGTAAGAAAATAATGTACTTGGCTAATATTTGTTCCACTCTTGAAAGTAGTTAACTTTCTCTTTCATCCTAATTCTAAGAACAATTTTTATCATTATAAGGTCATATGGCCATGCACAATCAATGATTATATTACTCCTTTTCTCTAAATCCATTCCCATGGCTTCCATGTACACTTTTATAATAACATGCCTCTTTTCCACATTGACCATTTAAATCTCCCGAGATGTTTAAATGTTCTCCTCCATGCAATCCTTGAATCCTAGTATATGCATGTTCCCAAATTTACTTTTTTCATGTAATCCTATTTGGGGTGCATTTGCACTGAAAACATTAATAACATCCTTCCCTAATACAATCCTTATTAATATTATTCTATCTCATATTGTTTGACATGTACAACTCTTTCTAGTTTCTTTAATATTTTATCCACAGGTATCCCTATTTCATTTCTGTAACCTTTTACATGTATACGAAAGTTTAAATCCAGTATTTTCAATGTTAAATTTCACATGTACCCACTTAGTTACCTTTCATGTAAAAATGAACTATAATTTTGTTCCTCCTAATTATTCTATCACCAACATTTCCCTTAAAGAGTAGAAAGTCTTATTTATTGGCTCAATGCCTAGCTATCGGTCTTCAAAACGTCTTTAAAGAATGTACTATAACTAATTTTACATATTTTACATCTATACATGTTTTATCTGTCAGTTCGTTGCGGTTGGTGAGGATTTCTTTGAAATTTATCTTTTAGTTCATTATGGTCAATGAGGCTCAATTCTCCCTTCTCTTTGATCAGCATCGGTCACTAGCTTTTGCTTTCCAAAGTTATTTAGGTGTTTAGTACTTTCTTGACGTCATATATATATATATATATATATATATATATATATATATATATATATAGTTTTGAATCTTTTGATTTTCTTACACAAAACGCTTCATAATGTGCTAGTTAACTATGGCATGTGATGCTGGACTAAGTGACCATTGCGACTGTATTGTGCAGCAAGAAGACATCAAAAGTTACATTGAGAACTCCCTTAAACATGGTATCCAACTTTCAGCATTTCGTAGAGAAAGGATCGGTGGTGATTCTCATGGGATCTCTTATTGGTAACTAGAATGCAGCTTCCTGTTTCTAAACAAATTTGGCACGCATATGCCTATACTTGTCATGGAAGGGAAAATTGAAAAATATTGGAAGTGCTCGCGTGCCTACATTATCAGTAAAGCTTGTGGTCTTTCTTTCCTTTAGGTATGAAGACGATCCTATTATTGGGCATCGCTTGTATCGTGAAACTAGGCATGTTGAGATGAAGCAAGTGAAGGGGAAAGCACTTCCAGCCCCCTCTATTGTATCTTACCAATGGGAAACAGTTGCAACTAATTTAGATGAATTTCAAGAAGTTTCAGTAAGTTTCTGATCGGGACTTCTGTTGAATACCATATAAAGTTTGTGCCTTATTTTTCTCATTTGGTATATGATTTTGGGAATACTCTATGATAATAAATTACCTCTGGTAGGAGTTCCTATCAAGTCGTGTATGTATATATATATATATATATATATTTTTTTTGTCCTATCAAGTCGTGTATGTATATATATATATATATATATATATATATATATATATATATATATATATATATATATATATATATATATATATATAGTTACGGAATCCCAAGCTTCATGTTCATTTCTTAATAGGTTTAGCATCCGGTTTAATAAAATTTTATACTGTACCTTCTTGGACCGTTGGAACAGCCTAAACCATGCAGGAAATTATAGTAGAAGCTTCTCTGTATTGGTTATTCTACTGGCCTGGCAGGCTTTCTATACCGATCTTGACATTTTTCTAGTGCATTTCTCCTTGATGTGTTGGCCCTTTTTGAAGCCTTTAATTGTTCAATCTCAATGGAATTGTAATGTGACACAGCCTGATTAATATAACTTCTTTTACAAGTTTTGGAAACCTTTAGTTATACCCTCATAGAAGATTTTTGAAAATTGGCCTATTAAATAAATTCACTTTGCCATAATTAAATGGAAAATTGTTCTTTCTGTTAATGGTTTCCTTGGTGTTGAAGACTTCACTCACATGAATGTGTCAATAGAAATTTAGTAGAATACTTGGCTTGTTTATTATTGTGGTGGAGATACACATATATAGAAGAGGCTAACTCCTCTCCCTATTATTCTACCCGATGTGGGACTAAAAGCCCATTAATGCTCTAAACACTCCTCCTCAAGATGGGCGATAAATATCAATCATACCCATCTTGTTACATAGTTTAGAAAGACTTAATGAATTAAGCCCCTTAGTAAGACAATCTGCGACTTGTTCTTCTGAGCGACCATGATCGAGCTTTAATATCCCTTTCTCTAGCTTCTCCTTGATGAAGAACCGATCGATCTCGATGTGCTTCGTTCTGTCATGTTGAACTTGATTGTTAGCTATACTTAGTGCTGCTTGACTGTCACTTAGAAGATGTAATGGTGTTCCCTGGTTCAGCTTCAACTCTGTCAGTAATGCTTTTATGCACAACAATTCTGACACTCCCAGAGCCATAGCTCTATATTCTGCTTCAGCGGTCGATCGGGCTATCACAGACTGTTTTTTGCTTCTCTATGAGATTATGTTACCCCCCACAAATACACAATATCCTGAGGTAGACCTTCTGTTATCCATGCAACTTGCCTAATCTGCATCACAGTATCCCTCGACGCTAAGGTGTCCATTATTCTTGAACCATATCCCTTTTCCATGGGCCTCCTTCAGATATCTCAGAATATGGAAAACTGCATCCATGTGGCCCTTCCTTGGATCATGCATGTAGCGACTCACTACACTCACAACAAATGAGATATCAGTGCGAGTGTGGCCCAGATAAATTAATCTGTCTACAAGTCTCTGATATATCTCACGATCAACCGGCTCTCCTGCATTTGCCCCCAACTTATCTTTCTGATCAATTGGAGTGACTGCCGGACGACATCCTAGCATACCAGTTTCTGTGAGCAGGCCTAGTACATAGTTTCTCTGAGAGAGGACGGTCCCATCTCTTCCTTGAGCTACCTCGATCCTGAGAAAATACCTCATTATTCCCAAGTCTTTTACTTCAAATTTTTTGACAAGTTTCGACTTCAGCTGGATAATCTTCTCCTCCTCCTCACCTGTGATTACTATATCATCTACGTATACAACAAGGATGGTGACGTGGCCTCTCGCATGTCGGAAGAAGACTGTGTGATCTGCATTGGTCTGGCTGTACCCCATGTCCATGACAGCTTTTCTGAATCTTTCAAACCATGTTCGAGGAGATTGCTTGAGTCCATACAGTGATTTCTTCAGCTTGCACATCTTTTCTGTTGACTGCTTCGTGCAAATCCAGGGGGGTCTCCATGTATACTTCCTCCTGTAGATCTCCATGAAGAAAGATATTCTTCACATCTAATTGATGAAGTTGTTACCCACGGTTTGTTGCAAGAGAGACCATGGTTCTCACAGTGCTCATCTTTGCTACATGAGCAAACGTCTCATCATAGTCGATGCCATAGGACTGAGTGAATCCCTTTGCAACCAATCTTACCTTGTATCGCTCCACCTTTCCTTCTGGCATCTCCTTTACTGTGAAGACCCATTTGCATCAAACTGCTCTCTTTCTTCAGATAATGGAACAAGTTTCCATATTCCATTTCTTTCCAATGCCCCAAGTTCCTCCAACATTGCAGCTTTTCACCTTGTATCTTCTTTTGCTTCTTGCCAACACTTAGGCAAAGAGGTGGTGTCTAACGATGCAATGAATGCTCCATAAGTAGGGGGGTAGATTAGAGTAGGATAAAAAATGGACAATATCATGTTCATAACCATAACGAATAGTAGATCTTCCCGCATTACTACGAGAAGATCTTCTTAAGGGAATATGAGATAGTGGAGGAGAGATCATACCATCCGAATCAGAGGGATACGGTGCTGAAGACGCATCTTCAGGAGTTGGGACAGGGTTAAGCGAGGGACATGACACAGTAGGGGTAATAGGCACAGTAGTGGACTGCTGCTTTCTTCTTCTGTAGACTTGGAGTTCTGTAGATGTAGATTGTTCTGTAGTTTGTTCCTTCCCCTCCCCCTGTACTGGAGCATTACTTCTTTCCTCCTGATTGCATGCATCCTCATCACTTTCCTCACCCTCGCTATCTCCTCCTTTCCTTGGACTAACTTCCATCATTGGGTATGGAACTGACCCGACAATCACGCTTGAGACCATCTTCCCTTCACTCCTAACACCTTCTATGTTAGGCGTGTCACCAAATGCGGAGCTTTCACCTGAACCATTGTGGTAGTATGATTCCATCTCTCTGAATGTAACACCATGTTCACAAAGAGCCTTCGTTCCACATGACTCCAGTAAGAATATCCCTTCTGAGTCCCTCAGTAGCCAACGAAGACACACTTCAGTGCCCGAGGGTCCAACTTTCCTACTGCAGGTCTATTATCCTTCACAAAGCATACACAGCCAAATATCTTTAGAGGAACAATATACTTATTCTCATCTGTAAGCATCTCAAACGATGTCTTCCATCCTAACACCTGAGAGGGCATCATGTTGATGAGATATGTAGCAGTCAACACGGCATGCCCCCACAAGTGTTTCAGAACATTCATCGCAAACATCATTGACCTTGCCACTTCCAACAGGTGCATGTTCTTCCGTTTCGTCACACTATTTTGTGCTGGTGTATAGGCACATGAAGTCTGATGATGTATCCCATTGGCTGATAAGTACTCTTCAATAGCCTTGTTGGTGTATTATGCCCCATTGTCAGACCTCAAAATCTTCACTTTAGCACCGTAGTGTGTTGTAACCCTGCGATAAAAGTCTTGAAAGCATGCAAAGACATCATTCTTACTCTTCATTAGGTATACCCAGGTAATACGAGTATGGCAGTCAATAAAGGTGACAAACCATTTAAAATCATTAACAACAGTTGTAGGACAAGGTCCCCACACATCAGAGTGTATCATATCAAAAGCAGCTAAACTTTTATTTTCAGAACTCACATAAGAGCTTCTGGTATGTTTTTCAAGTTCACAAGCATCACAAACCAGCTTTTGCTTTTTAGCCTTGTGATACATAGAGGAAAACATTCGACTCAGTAGACTGAATAAAGAGTGTCCCATGCGCTGATGTTGGAATAATAATTCTTCTTCCACGGTACTTCGCTGCCCCTCCGGTTGTGCTTCATCCACCAGGGCTGCTAGTGTTGTATCCAGTCCACTCCTGTCCAAGTACCATAGCCCTTTATGCCAAGTGCCAGTCCCCAACTGTCTCCCCGTTCCCTTCTCCTGAAAAATAACCTTCGGAATGTCAAAGGAAACAACACAATTAAGTTGAAGAACAATGGCACTAACGGACAATAAATTAACAGAAAAAGATGGAGCATGCAAGACATCAGAAAGACTCATAGAAGGGGTGCATTCAACGGTGCCTTTACCCACAATGGGTCTAGCAGTACCATCAGCAGTCTGAATGCTTTCAGGCGTCATTAGGTGAGTGTAATCTTGGAACTCATCACGAGCATCCGTGGCATGGCACGATGTCCCAGAGTCGATTATCCAATTTAGACTTCCTGGTTTGTGGGTAAATGCAAGGGCATGAGCAGGTATACCTGTGCTTGTATTGGCATAGTATGTGATGTTACCCCCGGAGGTGGTTGTAGTCGATGTTCTAGCGGTGTTGGCTCGACTGTCGCTGGTTTCAAGTTTCATGTTCCTCCACATTTTCAGCATTTCCCTCTCACTAGGGGTCATATCGGATGACTGATTCTCATTTTTTCCTTCTGCCAGGTTTGCCTTGCGCCCTCCAGAATAATTACCTCTGCCACCCCTACGCCCTCCACGGCCGCGTCCACGGCCACTGTCCTGGGTCTCTACAGTTGTAGCACCCTCCACCTCCTGAAGGGTTTGGGTTAAGAACTGCTAGAACTGATTTCTCTTCCGGAGAGCTAGTGGTGCTAGGCATCAGCTTCAACCGCGCTTCTTCTTGTGCTATAGCAGCAATGACCTCCTCTAGTGATGGCAGTCCGGGTTGTGCGAGTAGCACATTCCTCCTTTGCTCGAATGCTGGGTTGAGCACCTTCAGGAACTTAATCATCCTTTGTTGCGAGAAATACTCTATGAACTTTTGGTAACGTTTCGCAAATGCCGGTTCCACTTGCTCATCTTCCACACCAATGGGATCATAGTGGTCGAGATCTGACCAATATTTCTTCAGCAGAGCCGCATACTCAGAGATGGTATGATCTTCTTGGACCACCTTATCAAGTTCATCCTGCAGTTGGAAGACCCTCATAGGATTGCTCGTCCCCGAGTACATGTCTTTCAGCGTCATCCAAATATCACCAACTCCCTCCATTGCTTCCACGTTGTCCGACACTTGGTCGGTCAAGGAGGCTGTCAACCATCCAACTACAACATTGTTGACGATTTTCTACACAGCAAACTCCCGTGAGGAGTGATCTTCAGGTGTCTTGGTTTGGCCATTCAAATAGTCCACCAAGCCTCTTGCCTTCAAAGTTCGCATCGCCTAACTCGACCACTTCAAATAGTTGAAAGTATCCTCCAACTTTACTTTCAGTTTCTCCAACTTCGCCATTTTGTATAGTGAAGGATCCACGTCTGCGTGTGCATGACGGAAACTAGTCTCGATCAGCCTCCTGGAGAAGAGATCGTCCACCAAAGTCTTCATCTCTTTGGCCATCAGTTTGTCGTAGATTGTCTCCATCATCTTCGTCTTCTCCTCTTCCATCAGCAAGGTGAGGTAGATCGAGACCGTCGTCGCCGTTGCTCATGTCCTGTGCATGGTAGCGACCGGAAAAGGGGAATGGGAGCCGACGCTAGCGACGACGAAAAGGGGGGCGGAGTTCGACACGGAAAGGGGGGCTGGCCGGAGAGGAGGTGGGAGCAGTGGCGGAGGCGGGGCTGCTGCCGGTCGGCGGGAGGAGGAGGGGTCGGCGGCAAGTGGAGGAGGGGTCGGCGGGAGAAGGGGAGGAGGGGGAAGGGGTGGGGGGTCGGCGGCCGTGTTTGGAAGAGGGCTAGGGCTAGGGTTTGATGGAGAAGGATGGCTGCTAGGGTTAGGATTTGGTGGAGGGTCTGATACCAAATAGAAATTTAGTAGAATACTTGACTTGTTTATTATTGTGGTGGGGCTACACATATATAGGAGATGCTAACTCCTCTCCCTATATTTCTACCCGATGTGGGACTAAAAACCCATTAATGCTCTTAACAGTATCTCACTTGCCTCGGTTCTCATTCACATCGTCGTGGTTTCTTTGCTACATTATGTTTTATATTAGAGAGGTATGTAGTCACATTTTTATAACTTAGTACATCCAAGGAGGTGTTATTGATGTTAGTTTAAAGATAAGTCACTTTAGAACGAGGTTCAATGACCTTTCCTTGGATCTCCTCCTAAATACACAATGGAGTTAAATTTCAACTGATTTTTGCGGTAACAACATACATTCATCGAACATTAATTTGGCACTGGAAGTATAAGATTCTTGTCTGATATTGACAGCAACACCTTACTTCAGTGAAGTGGGCTATTCGTCTGTCAGTTATAATATGGGAAGCACGGATACAGCAAAACCGGTACTGTATCCTTGTTAGATTCGAATCAGACACGGATTCGCGAACGACACCGTCCGATTCTTGTCGGATTCGAATCCCAGTGTATCGTGTCCGATGAAAGGAACAGCTCTCGTACTTACAGCCATGGCTTCCCACCACTAGCATGAGCGGCTGCTGCCAAATGAAAGAGAGAGAAAGACTAGTTTTGATAGCAGAACTCCTAATTCTAATTGAGTTATGGACCTTATGGTTTGGTCGGTTCAAAGTTTTTTACAGAATCCAACCCAATTATGACCCGTATCTTATATTGAAAATCCTTTTATTAAAACCCGACCCATAACTTATGTTAAGATGAACTGTCATATCATTTTCTCTCTCTCTCTCTCTCTCTGTCTCTCTATGATCTCCTTCACCCTCTCTCTCTGATGTCATTTTGGGCCCTATATCTCTCCGTGTCTGTGTCGGTGCAAGATAGGTTATAGTAAATCGATTGAACATCTTGATTGAGGGTGGACTGGTGCTAAGTAGAACGTTGTATTGTGAGAAAGAATTGTTGTTAAAGGTGATTTTTCTGGGTGATTGACAGTAAATGAGTTCACTGTTGTTGTGAACCCTGCCAATTGATGTATTCCAAGTATCAACTCGCACATTATTGGTTAGTCTATATGAAACCCAATGTTGTAAAAATCGCTAGGCGGACTCGGTGCGGCGGAGGTCCGCCTAGCGCCTAGCCCGCCTAGGCGGCCGCCTAGAAATTTTTTTTTTTTTTTTTTGAAAATTTTGAAAATTTGAAATTTTGAAATTTGAAATTTGAAATTTCAATGTTCTAAAATCCAAATACTATCTTAAAACCCAAACAAATATCCAAAATACAACTAAAAATAAACAAAATAAAAAAAAAAATTTCAAAAAACCCACCGCCTAGGGGCGCCTAGGCCCGCCTAGGGACGCCTAGGGCCCGCCTAGGCCGGCCTAGGGGTGCCTAGGGCCCGCCTAGCCCACCGCCTAGGGGGTTTTCGGTGCGGTGGCCTAGCGCCTAGGCGGCCCCTAGGCGGACGCCTAGGCCGATTTTTAGAACACTGATGAAACCTGCATCTGTGACCTAGAAGACATTTTTGAGCTAAATTTATGAGAACACATTTTGAAGACTATTCACATGTCAGTGAGTTTTGTGAGAAAGTAGTATGGTGATATATTTAATTTGGCTATAAATGTGTATTATATAAATGAAGATATTACAGCCAACTATAGGGATATCCGTAGGCAAATTTAGGCTACATTTTCACGTGTTTAATGAAACTTAATTCTAATTCAATTGCCAGTTTTACAATACTCCTTAGACTCTTTTGTTTTGATCGTTTCATCTTTCTTTCTTATTATATGCCAAAAACTGATGCTTGCAAGCATCTTGCCTACTCCATTTTCTCATTTACTTCTCATCCACATTTTGACAGTTCTCTTTTGGATGTTATGATATCTATAGTGATGTCATGTATTTAAGAACTAAAGTTATATGATAAGTTATTACTAAAACAATTTTATATACCTCTATAAGGTTTGATATTCACTCCAATCACACCACAAAGATGTGGATGAGAAGTAATTCCTGGACAACAGGCCTGCCAGATTCCTCTGCTGCAAGTCCGGCTTCCTGTTGGCTGCTGCAGCCTGCAGAAACCCTGTGCTGTTTGCACCTGCTAGAGTACCCAAAGCCTCCTAGGCTTGCTGTTTCTGCCAGAATCAGCAGCAACCCTTGCGACTGCATCTTCAGGCTGCTGTGTCAAGATTCAACCTTCTCCTTGCATATTCTATTGTCGTCAATTAAACTAGCCTCATATTTTCTCCTTCATACATCTGTGCTTGCTGTCTACTGCCACCGACAAGCATCCATGATTCCTCTCCTGGACAACATGTCTGCCAGATCCCCTTGTTGCAGGTCCATCAGTTGGCCGATGCAGCCTGCAGCCACCCTGAACAGCAATTCCTGCTGCTGGTTGCACCTGCTAGAGTACCCAAAGCCTAGGCTTGCTGCTTACTGCCAAAATCAGCAGCAACCCCTGCGACTGCATTTTCAGGTTGCCGAGTCAAGACTCAACCTTCCCCTTGCAGATTCTATTGTCGGTCAACTCGACAAGCCTTTGGCTCATAGCCTCCTAGGCTTGTTGTTTACTGCCAGAATCATCAGCGACCCTTGCGACTGCATCTTCAGGCTGCTAAGTCGAGATTCAACCTTCTGCTTGCATATTCTATTGTTGTCAATTCGATTAGCCTCATGTTTTCTCCTTCATACATCTGTGCTTGCTGTCTATTGCCACCTTCAAGCACCCATGATTCCTCTCCTGGACAACGGGCCTGCTAGATCCCCCTGCTGCAGGTCCATCAGTTGGCCAATGCAGCCTGCAGCCACCCTGGACAGCAATTCCTGCTGCTGTTTGCACCTGCTAGAGTACCCAAATCCTACTAGGCTTGCTGCTGACTGCCAGAATCAGAAGCAAGCCTTGCGACTGCATTTTCAGGTTGCCCTTCCCCTTGCAGATTCTATTGTCGGTCAATTCGACAAGCCTTTGGCTCACAGCCCTACTTAACATCGTCGTCGCTATTCACATTATCGTACAACACTGCTTTTATGACATCTATTCAAGGGAATAATCAAAATCCAGCACTTGGGATCAAGGTTCAACTTTAGATCTCGGGCACAAAGGTTTGAACGTGAGTGGATCTTTCCGAAAGTGTGAATCGACTTCGCGACTTGCCCTCTAGGTCTTGCCCTGTGTCACATAGATATCACATGTATTTATTTTGGTTCAATTTTAATGGCAACTCCTACACTACTCGACCTCCAACCTGGTGGTTTTGCGTCCTAACGTAGCTGGACTGTGACCATGGTTTGTTATTTCTCTTCTATGAATGCTCTGGGTGGGTTAGTACGAAATCCAGTAATTTACCGGTCAACCTTTGGAAGCTTGCGGCTCCCTTCCTGTTTCTAGATATTTACAGCGAGATTAGATATTTGGCTTTCATGCTCTTAGAAGATGTGAACACATAAAAGTTAGAAGTAATAAATAGAAGAAAATATTATCTCGAATGTAGATCTCTTTCTGTCTGATATTATTTTAACCTTAGATCGGTTCCCAGCCGAAAGTGATGAAACATGAGGGGGATGATCAAATCCTGAAACTATTAATGCATTTTGGCTGCTTTTCTGTTGGATTGTGAATATTTTGTCCAAAATGTCGATAATTACAATATAACATGAAATTGAGAAAAGTAGGTACCTAGGGGATGGCAACATGACTTTGAGTACTGTCACGCTCCAGTCCCACCAAAATATGCAGGACCAGGCCACGTAACAATGGCCAGCTCCGCATTCAAGCGGACTCCAGTCCAACTCGTATACGTATAAGCTGTACATATGATATCATAATCCATATATCCACTAGTAAACATCCACAATCTATCTAAATACTATGAAAACATAGAATAAGAAATACTGCAGAAGAATGATAAGAAGGCACCATCTAGTGATACCTGAAAATTCGGAAGAACCCTCAATATCTTATGTCAGATCTTAGCATACCTAGAAGGAAACCAGGTCCTCAGTGGGACGTAGCAAGATACATAATATACATGCCGAATTGAAGTACAATAAATAACATATGAAGGAAGCAATGTGTGAACTAGGTGATAAGCAGGGACCAAGGTAATAATCAGGTGATCCGGTAATACTATAACTAAGCAGACTATCTAGTCTGTGTGAAATGCACTTGAGAACAACGTTCGACAGAGATGCTTTCTCTAAGGGGTACATGTGCAGTGGTGCGAGTCACCAGCTGCAGCAACATCACTAAAGTAAGCTACAGTTAGCTCCTCCGTCTAGTGACTGTCCTTCCCAGCCAATGATACTGTCCGTGTCGTATCCACGACACGACCAGTCCGACTCTAGAAAATGGTAAGTCCAGAAGTCCAGTCAACATGTACACATAAAAATTCTTTCATCGAGTAAATATCCAAAATCATAACCGAGTCTCCTATATGCCATGCAATGTGAATTCGTGTATCGTGTCCATGTGCCAGCAAGTGTAGTCATGTCAGTATACAGAGGAGAGCAGGTAAATCATGTAGCAGTATATCCAAGTGAAAGACTGATAAGGAAACATGCACGTGAGTGTTGTATATCAAATTGGCAAGGTATACTTGACTGGAGTTGTCCAAACTGTGCTGAGACTGCGGTACCAAAGTCTATCCCACTATCCATGAGAACCATACTCCATGCAATATATATCAACCCAAATCACAAACAAATATATATCACACATTAATGTACACGTATGACTAATAACTCCCACCTAGGGAGCTTGGGTTGTTCTAGTTGCCTATTACCTTTTGTTATCTAAGACACTTGTAATTATATCGTCTAGAACTATGTCACACTAGCCTCTATAATAATTATTTCCTATTAATGTGAATTGCAAGTTATAGGTTCAAAATATCAAGTCTGCACCTCGTTATTCGTACAACGAAACCTATGACACACAAATCGAGACAAGATGATCAACCACAAGGTTAACAATCTTATCGTGGCGATCCACTTTGTCAACTAGTCAATTTCAACGATGTGAGATCACTGGAATCGACTGATCTCAGTTTCGACGCACATATTCCGAGATATGAACATAAATAGGAATTAGTTATAATTATTGGTGATACATAAAGAAAAATCTACAAATATCGTCGGATGATGAAACAAACATCACCAACGTGCCCAGAATGGTTAAATTAGCTAGGATAACCTATCTATAAGTCCAATTTGGACACATGGACAAAATAGTAATTTCGGATCAAAACGATTTTCGTCGTTGGATCCGCTTTGTACCGAAAAACGTGCCAGGATAAAAATTCACTAAACTTAGCAAATTATATATCCACGAGTCCAAAATGAAGATAGGAACCCAACAGTATATCTGGAATTGGATTCCGATGAGCCAACCTCAAAATGATCCGTTGATCTGGACATTAGAATTCGGTTTGCACGGAAATGCGTGCCAGAGTCAATGTCCTCTAAATCTAGCAAAATATATGTCAATGAATCCAGGATGACGATACGAACCCAACGGTATATCCAAAATTAGATTCCGTTGAGCAGATCTCAAAATGATCCGTTGAACCGGATTGTGGGGCCCGTCTTGCATCGAAATACGTGTTGGGGTCCATGTCCTCCAAACTCAGCAAATTATATATGAATTTTAGCCAAAACGACGCTATGAGTCCATTAGTGGCGTCAGAACTGAAATACGGGATCCCGGGTTCAAAATTAAAATTTTAAAAGTTGAAAATTACAGTTTCGAGAGGCTAACTTTGTCATCGATTTCAACCAATCAAATGATGTCCTATGAAGCTGATATTTTTATGAAACGAAGGTGGTTATACCTGCTGCGCACTGGAGTTGGTGGTTCATCAACCGGAGCTTCGAAGGGAGAAACGAATCCGCGAAGTTGACTCCACGAAACTGTCCAAAATATACGCAATTTAAGTGGTCAACTTGGTGGCCGGTTTTGATCTATCAAATTATCGAATTAACGGTTGAAATTTTAGATGAGCGAAGGGGTATATACCGAGATTGAGATGGAAGAATCGGATTGACGATCCATCGGTCGGATTGTCCAGAAAATGCGCATGAAGTTGTTCCGAAACGAATTTTTGGATTCGGTTTTACGCGCGTCACGACGGTATCCCGCGCGAAACGCACGAATCGCCCTTGCCGCGCATCAGAGAGGAAGGCGACACGTCACAGAAGGTCGTGTGGGGTCGCCGGGGTTCCCTGGTTGCACGATGGTGCGTGGCGGCGACGTGGCTGCCGCAGTTAATGTTGCGCCTCTCGCAGTTGTGCGCGCGCGCGCATGGCGACTTGGCTACACTCGGGTGAGGGGCACTGTTGTGCCGCCCTGGCAATGGCCGCACAGGGCGGCGCTCAAGCCTGCTGGGGGGTCGCCAGTAGGCGGCTCGCCAGTGGGCGGTGCGCGACTGCCTGGAGTAGGTCGCGGCCATGGGCGATGCGGCGTCTTCGCGTCGAGCGGCTGCTATCGATGGGAGGGACTCTTTGTAGGTGGCTAGTTTAGGGATCGGTGTGATTTTGGAGATGGTGTCTTATATAGAGAGAGGTCGAGTGACTGAGCTGGAGAGGAGGGGAATTCGTAGGCGTGCACTGTAGCCCACTGCTACCACCTGCTCCTGTACGTGCGCGTGGTGAAGGGAGGAAGACACTTTAGCCCTTTGGGTTTAATGAAGTTGTTTGGGTTTTAGGTTTTAGCTGTTACATCTTCTACCCGAATTCAAAGGGTTCCAACTACACGGGCTGGGCATGTGATGAGGAGACGGGGCTCTCCAGGGAAGCTCATGGCTTGGGGAGCCATGGGTTGGAAGGCTATGGCAATTTAACAAGAACCAAAGATAGGAAATATATATGCATTTACATAATCCAAAAATTATATATGTACATATATATCCTCAAAGGAATTTATTATACATATATGTATATACTTTAAATTATTTATATGTATATGTTTCCAAATTATATACTTGTGTATATACACTTATGTATATACCTACTCTAAATCAATACACTCTAAATAAAAATATACATATATTCTAAACAATAGTATATACTCTAAATATATATGCGTATATATTTACTCTATATGATTTATATATCTACGCTTACTAGTGGCAAGGCAATTTAGACTAGGTCATGTATGCATAGGTATTGTATTCTAAACATAGTTACTAATACATCAAAATATAAATATTAGCAATAATAGTAATAGAATAAGGGGGTTATATCCTGATCATTGATGAAATAATAGCATGTTGGAGCTCAATTGGGTAGCACACAAGTGGCATGTGTGTAGTAGGTTCAAAATAGGTCAAAATCATATATTGGGTCGATTAGGTTGGATCGATGTCGAGCCCCGAAATTAAATCGAAAGTTGGGTCACGTTTTTACTGTAGGTGGTCAAATGGCCTAAATTGACCAAAAAGTTGTGCGTTGTAAATAGAATGCAAGGGAACAAGTTTGGATGGAACATGATATACCAAAATGAAGATAATCTTGCATACTACAAAACTCATGAAGGAAGTTTTGAGAAATTGACATCCCTGGCGCTCCAAAAATCAAAGTCATAGAAAAGTATATTTAATGATAAAAAATAATTATAATATAATTATTTATCAAAATAATTCATCTATTTTTTTTTTAAAAGAACCCTAAAATCCAGGGGGTTTACAAGTACAAGTTGTTGTCGCTATGTGGATAGCATGATATCTTTTGATGCAATAAAATTCAATAGGTTATGTTTTATGCAAACTGTTTCTCATCGGGGAATTCATTTTGCATGAGCATAGTATCTATAATGCATGATTGACATTGTTCGAAGTGATTTAAATGTTTTATTACTTCTAAATGTGAAGAATCTTGTTTGAGCATTTCTAACCAAGGTTTGTGGTATCGGAATCGGATTGGGACCCTTTGGTATCAATATTGCAGTTTTGTGGTTCTTGGTTTCAGAAAGTTAAAAGGTAATAAGTGGAAGTTTCGGAGTTCTTGGTTTCAGAAAGTTAGAAGGTAATAAGTGGCAGTGCTTCCTATGGAAGACGAAAGCAAGGGTTTGGGATGAAAATATTCGCTTTTGGCTGATCCTATGGACTAAAAGTCAGTCACATGCAAATTAGTTTGTAGTCTGTATACAACATGATTTTGTACACAACAGTAGTTCAACATATTGTTCAGATAATCGTTGCTAAATGCCCATAGCTTTAACTCATATATTATAGCTTGCAACTTCAACATCTTTGTTGCTACAAGACGAATAAAATTTGGTTAGCAAAACTGTACTACGATTTTATTAATATCAAACAAATTGAAGGCATATGAAGAACAAAATTAATATGAGATAAAATCTACATGTTTTCCTTTATGAGTCCGTTTTTGTTCACCCACCAAAACTAGGTGGGATGTTCACCCTCCACTAAAACATGGACACGTGGCAAATTAAAGGTCAAAACCACTTTGGTGGGTGAATAAAACCACTTACAAAGTGGTTTGTGTGGGATAAAAATGCCACATGTCCATTTTTTAGTGGAGGGTGAACATCCCACCTAGTCTTGGTGGGTGAACAAAAATGGACTCTTTCTTTATTGCTCACGCCTCACTTTTGTGCTTGCGCCTTAGGCTCCAGAGGATCTTTGTGCCCTGGTGCTCTTTCAGCCTATGCAACTATGGGATATATAAAGAAAATACTAATAGAGAGAAGCGAGAGGAATCACTTGTACAAAACTGTCCTGTCTTCCAAGTAACAATGAGTTGGACTGAAGCTCCATTTGCCGTACTTTGTTTTATAACTAGTTGTGTATCATCTGCATTCCTCATATCTTCGTACGACAAATGCATTAACCTTTTTGCAGGCAACTTATGACCTATTTCATATCATTTTATTGAGTTCATTTGTTGCATTTTTTTCCCTTCTTGTTGGTCCTGTTTATCTTACTTGCTTTTTTCCAGGACAAACTTTTTTCTAGCAAAAATAGGACAGAAGTTGCTCTTGGAAAAAGGTTAAAGAATGACATTCTTCCTGAGATTGAAAAAATACACAAGGTAGTATTTTTTTTCACGTGGGCGCACGTATTAATTTCAACTTGGCTCTTCGTTTGAACTAACAAGAAATACATATATTAGCAAGTGATAATGCACTTACAGTTGGAATGTCTAGAAGGGGAATATAATTTGATTGGTCCATTTTACTAACTATACAGAGGAAAGAGAGAGCCTTGAAGAAGCAACACAGACAAGCCCTCCTTCTTGATACCTATGTGTCCGCAGATGATCTCTCCTCTGGCCGGTCTCTTCGTGATAGAAAACATGTTACCTACACTTTTGGTAAGAGGTTTATAGGAAAAATAACTTCCCAATTTTTACTCTCCTCTTTGATCCTCGTGACATTTCAAAATGAAGTTTACGACTTTGCAAAAGCTTGATTTATCATTTTGAGTCATGTTTTGAATGCTAGAATTATCATTTTGAGTTATGTTTTGAATGCTAGAATCCAATAAGTTACAAGGACGTACATGGCCCGAGATAATGTCTTGTTCTATATATTTTGGTCTGTTAGATTAACTAGCCATTCATGTCTTCTATTTTTCTGCTATGCTACATTGTTGTCCTCGTCACTTGGAAGATTATTGTAATGGTAGTTTTTTTCCTCGACCGATTTATAGTGTCTTGTATGTTAGATTATTATGCTAGTTGTCTTTTCATTCTGAAAATGGAAGTGTTACCACAAATAATTGCATTTCTGCAATAAAATTATGATGTCTTATTTAACATGAATGTAACTTCATATTCTGTCTGGTACTGTTCTATCAATGACAATATACCTTTGATTCACCTTTTTTGACATTTTGGTCATTGACTATAGTATCATTTTGGATCAACCTTGGAGCTTTCCGAGGTCTAGGGCCAGAACGAAATGACTATGCTTCGGTCTCACAATATCAAATCCTTTGACTAGGGTCATTTGACGTAGCACGGTAGCAGATAAAGAAAGGACCTATGTTTGTTCTTGGCATATAGTAACATGTTTCATTTCTTATATAAATGTACCTGAGCTGCATATAGTTTATAAATATTAAAAATACAAGTATTATTATTAGATCTCGGAAGTGTGGACACAACTGAAGGCTCAGTGTACAATTATTATGAGTAAATATGATTTCCCATCCAGCTAAACCACCGATGATTCTATGGATCCAGGTTTGGAGCTAATATTCTACATATTCAAGAAATCGGGCTATATATAAACTGCAACGCTACATTCAATAAATAAATGAAAGGCAATTTTATGTCAAGAATTACACATACACATACTTGATCACATTGCACCCCTTCCTTTTGTAATAATATCACAAGTCTGTAACTTCTTTCTGAAAACCAATTATTTTTATTTTAAAGGAACCTTTATATTCCAAATGATACTACTAGCTACATAAAACTCCTGAACTATTTAGGAAAACTGTAAAGATTTAACTGAAAACGTACCTGAAGCTTACTGTCTCCATCTGTCACCATCTACAAGCGAACTGATAAGACTTGATCAAAGACATTAAGTGACTCATCCGTGTAAATCATATCGATACTAGTAAATTTAAAGATGACTCCACATCATTGCATTGTAGAACTAACAGAGTTGTGGAGATAGAGAATGAAGATGAAGAAGAGACATTTCCTGGTTCTCGACTTAGCTTGAAAGCAAATTGTAGAGGCTTAAGTGCTTATGAGGTTTTGGGCATCATAGGAGCATAAAAACAATGTAGATGACCTATTCGATGAAGGAAAAAGTGCCTGCTTCTACCTCCATGTTATCCTCTTATGTTGACACTATCAATGAAAATGACGAGTTCCCAAGTGGAGAGGGTACCAATGAGTTACATGTTCAGGGCCTTCAGGCGAACATTGATGAGTCTTCCTCGAATCAAGGGAAAGACTAACAATTATGTGACAATGACGAGTGGTGAACTATATGGTCATATTATCTATTTGCCTTTTCTAGCTCTTTAATAACTCTGGAGTGTGGACTGCTTTTATGTTTATTTTATGACTTGGATGTTTATCTCATAGTTTGCAGTATCGGCCGATACAAATACGATACGGCCCATACAAATACAATTTGGCATGTCCCGATCCGATATCGATCGATACTGATACTAACCAATACCGAGGTTGGGTATCTCTTTTCCGGTCAATTCGACAGACAAAATTGAACGAAAAAGACCCATCAGGAAGGGCGTTAAAGAATAGTAAGGTTGTAAAAGCATGTAAATGAAAAGGAAAAAAAAACATTTATTACAGGCAACCAATCAGCATGGGGTGACTGTTATTTCTTTCAATTTCAAAACTACTAAGAAACAACACAGAAAATACTTAAAATTATGTCTAAATATCATAGTTTGCAGTATCGGCCGATACCGATACGTTTTGGCATGTCCCGATCCGATATTGACCGATACCAACAATAGGGGTCTCGTTTCTGGTCAATTTGAAAAAAAAAATTGAACGAGAAAAAGCCAATCAACAAGGGTGTAAAAGCATAGTAAGGTTGTAAAAATATGTAAAAGATGAAAACTTATCTATCGCATGTAAAGCAATCGGCAAGGGTGACTACTATTTTATTTAATTTCAAAACTGCTAAGAAACAATACTGGAAATACTTAAAATTATGCCCAAATGTCTTAAATATATTTTCTAAAATGTTAATAATTTGTAAATTATTATTTGCTTTCCGATACCAAAAAAGCCGATACTCCAATCCGAAACTGCCGATGCCGCCAATCCTGATACTCGTAGGAATGGTCCGATACCGATTCCGATATTGAAACTGTGAACCTTGCTAAATATATAAAATATTTTCCAAAATTTTAAAATTTTATTAATATTTATTTGCTTTCCGATACCAAAAAATCCGATACTCCGATCCTAAACCCCCAATACTTCCGATACCGCCGGTCCCGATACTAATAGAAAGGGTCCGATACCGATATTGCAAACCTTGGTTTATGTTCATTTGTAGTTCTTTATCAACTCTATGGATTGTCAACTATTTTTATGTTATTCTATGACTTTTTGATATTCTTTGCATGCTTATGTAATTTTTCCTAAATTTTTTTTTTCAGAAAACAGTAATGTACAGCATAATCCGATTAATCACAGGACACATACTGAAACCTCGGAATTTAACCTTGATCTAGATCAACATTTAACATTGTTGAACTTGGTCATGTGGTCGACTGATATTACATGTTCATTTTTGCCTTCTGTTTCTAGTTTGCAGTTAAATTAATAAAGCTTTTGTTTAATTTTAACCTAAAGTCACCTCAAAACATTACTTGCAATAATCGCATTCATCCTGCTGATGTTCTAATTCATTTCCTTTCCTTTCGTCTGATATGCAAATGAGTAGGCTTAGTTGTAACCACTATGTGTTGGGCAGTCACCTCTATCCAAAGTTTTTTATTTGGTTCTTTTTTGACTAAGTGTAGAATCTAAACTAATCCACTTTCACTAAATTTGCAGACGACTATGACCGATCGATTAGTGAAGCTATAAAAATAACCAAGTATGTACATGCTTCCTTGATGTGTAGTTCCTTGGTCTTATATCTTGCCTGATCCATTTTTCTCGTGTTTCTCATAGGAAAAAGCAAAATTCACCTGAGCATGTTGTTAAAAGGGAAATTGGTTCTAAACCTGAGGCATCTCCAAATGGTAAATGGAATGGCACTTCTAAAGCCTCTCAACAAGTTTCAGATGGCGCACATTCCCCAAAATCAAATGAATATGAAGAAAGTGATGGTGAAGAGCAAGCTGGTTCTCTTGACCGCAGGTAGCTTTGGCTGTTACTTCTCTCCCTCTTTTTTGCCTTTTTTTTCTGCTTCCTCTCTTTATATGAAACCTACATCATGTTATATGTCTGACATCTGCTGTTCCTTATGTTCTTGGGATTTAATATTAGCAACCGGCACAGAATGCGTCCTCAAAGGTATTCCGAGAAGGATTATGTTGAAGCTGTTTCTGGTAACGAAGCAGACTTCGATAGTGATGATGATATAGTTGGGGAAGCCGTATATGATGAGGAATATCTTAGAAGCCGGAAGCAGAAGAAGGTATCAAGTAGCTCTGAGGGTGATGAGGAGTACCACTGGGAGGAAAATGCGGAGGAAGAAGAAGAGGAAGATGAGGAGAATTCTTTGGGTACCAGCGATGAAGACACAGATGGACCCCAAAAGTACAAGAAGCCCCAAATGTGCAGTAGAAGAGGTGCTAAACTGAGATCTGTTGGTGAACTCCAATCAGGCCTCAGGCGAAGCAAGAGGGCCAGTCGTCCACGGATTGACTACCGACAGTACGAGGTTTCAGACACTGATGCAGAAACTGAAAAGCCAGACAAGTCGAATGCATCTGATGCACTTTCAGGTGCTAGTAATGATATGGAGCTCTCGACAGCAAGCCAGGATCCTGAGAATCACTTGGAAGATGGCGAGCAAATACTGAAAGCTGATGAGATGAACGATTATGCTGACGAGCCAGTAGAGAAAGAGAAGTGCCAACCTGTAGAGAAGATTGATGAAAATCCAGGTCAAGCATGGGGTGTCCGGAAGAGAAGGTTTTTGGATCTCAACGAACTTGCCCCAGTAACTGGTTTCGAGGACGGGCCTAATTCTGTAATGAAGGATGAAGATACCGACATCCTTTAGTCATTTGACTTGGGAACTGTGCTGCAGATTTCTTTTTACCTGTGCGTGCATGTTTCTTCTTATGAAGTTCATCAGAGAGATCTCAAGGTAAGGTTAAAAAGCTGTATTAAGCCTTTGATGTGTCAGGATGATACAAAATTTTGGTGTGGTTCGCGGACTCATGGGGGATTATCGGAATGAGGAAAGGCAGATGAGACGGTGTAAGCTATTGAGTATTTCGCAGGAAGGGACAATGTGATGAAGAGAGTGTGTAGATAGGGTTGGTAATCTTTGTAATATATTTTTTTTTTCATTACCCCCAAGTTTGATTTACTTGCTTTACACTGTAGGGAGCTATCCTATTGATTCTCCCTTGTCCTGCTATATATTCAATGTACAATATCCAAGTCACCCCGGCCCTGTGGGGATGTGAAAGTATATATAGGATTAGCCAAAAAGGTATATCCCCTAGGATCACTAGTTCATGTATGTATATTAGCGAAAGAGTATCCGTCTCTGCTAGTACTGAGTTTTAGCCAATAAGCAGCAGGGATTATTATTATCGACAATTGCACATGTTGGTTTTGTTATGATAACTGATGTGCCTTTTTTTTTACCGTATATCTGATTGTGATGCATACTATAGTTGGATCTGGTCAGGATTCCTGTTCGAGTCGCTCGTGCTATTCGTCAAATGTTTCATGTTTTATGTGATGATAATTTAAGTCATTTGAATGATGATCTGCATGTTCCTAATGACATTTAGAGCTATGATTGTATCGTCTTTCCTTGTGCTTTGTATATATGTTTTGGAACTGGAGAATGTGTCGTGAAGATAAGATCATGTGCTTTTTATGTGTTTGATTACTGCATGTTATTACTGTTTCTTCATGTTTTGGAATTTGATTACTGCATGTGAAATAAAGTAGAGAAAGGAAATTGATTTTCTTCATGGTATCACAAAAAGCTTAATTTTATGCAATGTAATACTATTAGTTTCCTATGCAGGCCAGAGCATTTTCTCATCATGACTGGAGGCAGCAGCCGTTTGCTCTTGCATTCCCTGAGTGCCACAATAAGGCTCTTCAATCTTGCCTCGACGACGACGTAGCCATCGCTATGTCCATCTCTCTGAGCCTCCCTCGAGTCTTTGGCATCAGGTTCTCTGCAGCATCATGGCCAGTTTGTCTCCGGATGCCCGCCAATAACATGGAAAGAGCTTAGATTGGCTTCCCATTTGATGTTTCCTGTAGTTAAAGGGAAACAATATTCCATTTGATGTTTCCTGTAGTTAAAGGGAAACAATATTCCCCCCTGCAGATGCTTATGTAGCTAGCCCTAATTAAAATCACCACATATTTCGTCATTTAATATAGGTTTGTGGATGGGAAAAGTACCACCACATCAAACATTGATGTGAGGAAATATGATTAATGGGCTGTCACATTAAATGTTCAAACAATGAATTGGGACTAATAAAGGGTCAACTTTTTATGAATGAAGATGGCCCACATTAAATGTTGAAGTGCCAAATTTTTATTGAACGAAATACCTGTTTTATTACAACCTACAACTTGTAGGCATATATTACACTGACCCCCATGTTTAAAAGATTCCATAAAAGGTAGTGTCTTATAACTTGTTCATTAATTATCATCAGTGAGATGTGGGCAATTTATTCCCACCATCTTAAAAAATTAGTCTAAAAAACTATTAATTACCTACATTGACTAACTAACTATATATATATATATATACTACTGGAAATTGCTGAGAAGCCCAATTTCGGGGTGGGCTTTTATGAAATGCCCACCCGCTGGATTATTTTTATGAAATGCCCAGAATTAAGTTTTTACACGTTAAATATTTCAAGATTCTCTCTAGTTGCTATGTATTTACAAAATTTGCCATTATCATAATTCCAAAAATACCCCTTCGCGTAAATTTGGACATCTATATATAATTATGAATTCGCAAACTCAGATTTGGATTGAGAAATTCGTATTCTTCTTCTTCTTCACGAGAAATTTGAAATCCATTGATATAATCTTTATTAGAGATCGCAGAATCGTTCGTAGTTCACTGTGGTTTTCGTCAGTCGAACGTCGATCATCCTTCATCATCATCGATCATCATCATCATCAACATCATCTTCGTGGTTTCCGGCGATTAGGTCAATTGTGGATAGAAGATCTTCTTCTCCGTCTTTTTATAGATCTTAAAACAAGGTGAGAGTTCAGATCTGTAGAAATTCATCCATCAGCTTCGTATATCTCATAATTTATGCTGAATTTGATTTTGTTATGAAGATTATTAACTTAGAAAATGTTAGTGAGATATTTAATCTTGTTATTTTATGCGAATAGCATTCTCCGTTATATTTTAAAGGAGAATGACAATTACTTCTTATAAAGATCATTAACCGTTTTGTTTTTAGGACGGAGAATGCCATTCTCCGTCTTAATTAGGACGGAGAATGACATTCTCCGTTTTAATTTGAACGGAGAATGACATTATCCGTCTTAGTTAGGACGGAGAATGACATTCTCCGTCTTAATTTGGACGGAGAATGACATTCTCCGTTTTACTTTAGACGGAGAATGATCATTATAAGTTAGTTCCAACTGATGATATTTATTCTCCGTTATTTTTAGACGGAGAATAATCATTATTAGATGAGAATTTTATTGTTCTATTTGTGGCCTCTTATGTTTTTATGTTATCAGGGGGGAAGATATGGAATCAAGTTGTTTAGTTAACATTTGTTTCAAGGGAGACATAGTTTCCTGCCGTGTCACACATGAAAGTACCGTGGATTTTTTAAAGAATAAAGTGTGCGATCGATGGACTTCTTTGGATCCACTTTCCTTCCGTTTCAGGTTTTTGCACTCTGATAGGACTGAACTGTATGTTGAAAGTGATTTTTGGCTTCGCTCATTGGTTGGTGGTTTTAACGGTACTCATGATGTGAGTTTTGATCTATTTGTGGAGCAAATATACTCTCAATGTTCTTCATCAACATCTTTTCCTTGTCAAAGCTTTCACATGGGACCTTCGTCTTCCTCCTCTAGTTCTTTGAGTAGATCTTCTCCTACTGTAAAGGACAAACGAGTAGTACAATTTTATGAGGGCTCAACTGAGACAGTGAAGAAGAGGAAATCGGATATGTGGCCTGGATCAATTACTGGTGTTGGTCAGATTTTTCTAAATGGTGTTGAAGAAGTTAGGAATGCTGTTAGAAAGGTATGTTTTGAATCTCGTCATCCATTTCACATTTTGAAATCTGAGCCGGGGAGGTATACTGTTTGCTGCAAGAATTACAAGACACATGCTTGTTTGTGGAGCTTCCATGCTATATCTATTTCGAAAGATAATCAAATTTTTGAGGTGAAGAGGTATGTGGGAGAACATAATTGTGGAGCTGGCTATATGGATAAAGGTAATCAGGTTGTTCCAGCAAAGTTTGTGAAAAGTTTGGTTAGTGACATTGTTCGGATGCATCCTAAAAAGTCAGCAAAATCTGTTGTCGATGATTTCAAGGTCGACTACGGCTTATCTGTTACCTACGGGCAGGCATACCATGGCATTAGGCTGGTGCACCAGGAAATGTACGGAGATGATGTTAGATCTTACAGTGACTTGTGTTGGTATGTCAACAAGGTAAAGGAAACCAATAATGGTTCCGTTATCGACTTTCAGAAAGATGATTCATCAATGAGGTTTGAGCGGCTTTTTCTTTCATATGGGGCTTGCGTAGAAGGCTTTCAATATTGTCGTCCAATGCTATATTTGGATGCTACTTTCCTTACAGGTAGGTTTAGAGGATGTTTGATGTCTGCTACAGCGAAGAATGGTAACCAACAGTTCTACCCTATTGCATACGGTATAGTCTCAGGCGAAGATGGCGATAATTGGGAATGGTTCCTTAGAAATCTAAAGAATGTTGTTGGATGTAGTAGGCGTATTGTTTTTCTTTCGGATCAAGGCACTGGTCTAGTTTCTGAAGTCCCTAAAGTGTTTCCTAATGATTACCATAGCTATTGCTATTATCACATGAAGAATAACATACCGATGAAAGAGAAAGAAAATGAAAGATTGTATCCGCATGTACTTGAAGCTTGGAGGCAAGCAGTATATGCTCTAACTCCAGGTGTGTTAATGAGACAGATATATGCACATTTTTAATGCATTTACCATTAATTTAACAAGGAGAATGACCATTCTCCGTGTCATTAAGACGGAGAATAGTCATTCTCCGTTTCAATCACACGGAGAATGACCATTCTCCGTCCAACATAGAACGGAGAATAGCATTCTCCGTTAGCTTTTGAACGGAGAATGGTATTCTCCGTCTTGCATAGAACGGAGAATATCATTCTCCGTTAGCTTTTGAACGGAGAATGACTATTATCCTTATGAGAATGCACTTATTTTTTCATAATTTTGTGAATTGACCTAATTCTTTATTACTTATTTGTTTTTCTGTATAAAGGTGGGTATAGACAAGCAATCAAGAAGATTTATGATCTGAATTGTGGTCATGTTGTGAATTGGATGAATAAACAAAAACCTGAACACTGGTCAAACGCATTCTTCCCGGGATGTAGATACGGTGAGGTTGCTTCTAGTTGTGCAGAGTCATTCAATGCATGGATAAAGGCTGAGAAGAAATTGCCTATTTCAGCAATTGTAAATG
This sequence comes from Iris pallida, assembly GCA_029216955.1. Taxonomy (NCBI): domain Eukaryota; kingdom Viridiplantae; phylum Streptophyta; class Magnoliopsida; order Asparagales; family Iridaceae; genus Iris; species Iris pallida. The sequence continues at coordinate 27,722 of JANAVB010000226.1, read as the reverse complement.
TCATCCGTGTGAAGATGATGAAGATGATTTCGGATCGCCACAAGGATGCAATTGGTTTGAATAGCAAATTGACTCCATACGCTGAGGATATGCTGAAGCAGCTTACAGATGATGGCATGTGTTATAGGGTATATCGGTCCGGTGATTTCGAATTTGAGGTGATCGCAGATACTTCCTCCCACATGGTGAATCTTCTTGATTGTCATTGTAGTTGTCGTAGATGGAAGGTATATGGATTTCCATGCAGCCATGCAATACAATGCATCAGAGTTGGTTCAGATAAATCTGTTTACGACTTTGTGGAGCAGTATTGGACATCAGATTATTACCGGAAGTTATATTCATGTGCTATTCGTCCTGTTCCAGATTGCGAAAAACAGTTTGAAAATAATCCCACTGATGTTGTTCTACCCCCTGTTCCGAAACGTGGTCCTGGACGACCAAAAGTGGACCGTTACAAGAGCAAATATGAGAACAAGGGAAAAGAGAAGAGAAAGATAAGGTGCCAGAATTGTTTTGAATTATGCAATCACAATCGCAGCACTTGTCCTCTGCCTCCACGTGCTGCTACGGTGGTCGAGGGGGCAGCGCCCCCTCGTTAATACATACAAATATATTCCTTCTTTTATATAACTGGAAATTGTTTTTTGAATACATATCTTACATTTTTTGATATCAATGGTAATAGTTTGAATTCTGCATATCAGCATAAGAACTTATTCTCCTTTATACTATCTGACTTTATAATGTATTGAATGACCATTCTCCGTGTGTTTTAACACGGAGAATAATCATTCTCCGTTTTAGATACACGGAGAATGGCCATTTATAAGTCAAAAATAGGAGAATAATCATTCTCCGCGTGTTTTAAAACGGAGAATGCCATTCTCCGCGTCAGTAAGACGGAGAATGCTCATTCTCTAGGTCAAAATACAAGCAGAATGGCATTCTCCGTCTCTTTTGACCCGGAGAATGACATTCTCCGTCTCATACGAAACGGAGAATTGCATTCTCCGCGTCCCTAAGACGGACAATGTTCCTTTCTAGGTCAAAAATACAAAGAATAACCATTATCCGCGTGTTTTAAAACGGAGAATGCCATTCTCCGCGTCAGTAAGACGGAGAATGCTCATTCTCTAGTTCAAAATACAAAGAGAATGGCATTCTCCGTCTTTTTTGACCCGGAGAATGACATTCTCCGTCTCATACGAAACGGAGAATTGCATTCTCCGCGTCCCTAAGACGGACAATGTTCCTTTCTAGGTCAAAAATACAAAGAATAATCATTCTCCGCGTGTTTTAAAACGGAGAATGCCATTCTCCGCGTCAGTAAGACGGAGAATGCTCATTCTCTAGGTCAAAATACAAGCAGAATGGCATTCTCCGTCTCTTTTGACCCGGAGAATGCCATTCTCCGTCTATTTGGACACGGAGAATGGCATTCTCCGCGTCCCTAAGACGGACAATGTTCCTTTCTAGGTCAAAAATACAAAGAATAACCATTCTCCGCGTGTTTTAAAACGGAGAATGCCATTCTCCGCGTCAGTAAGACGGAGAATGCCATTCTCCGTTTTATATACACGGAGAATGGTTATTTATAAGTCAAAATACAAAGATAATGTAATTCTCCGTGTATTTTAAGACGGAGAATGGAATTATCCGTCTATTTTGACACGGAGAATGACATTCCGCTTCAGTTACATTCACAGGACTACATCTCATGAGCAAAACAAAAGGTTCTTCATATCTTCATCAGGGCAAGAAGTAGAGGATTACATTTGATGTCCAAAAGGAGTGAAACATAAACCTGAAGACAGATAGAAATACCAATACAAAATACGGAAATTTATGAAAACCCGCGGACCCTATCTGTGTCGAGGGATATACCATTCCCTCAACCATTTCGCATATGTAGGATGTAATTGATCAAGGTCGTCGGCCGGGGCTGGATGGTCAGAACTTCCAGTGCTACTACCCTCAGACTTGGGCTCCTCTTTCACAGCAGCTTCAATCTTGGGAGTAATTCCTTCCCCGATCATCGACAATTCTTCTTTTACTTCAATTTTTTGTATCACCTCCTCCTTAACGAACGGTGACCCTTGTTTGATGAGAGAAGGCAGCATCTCCTCCTTCACCACTGCCGAGGACACTGCCGCAGGAGGAGAGTCACTCGGCGCAGCCCCCTTGCCCTTCGCGGATCTCTTGGCGACCTTTGGAGACATGGTTATTAAAGAAAAAAGACGAAGAGTTTTCTGAAAAACTGAAAGAGAAGGGAATAATGAAATTTCTCTCTCCTCCAGGGCCTATTTATAGGCACGGGCCACTTCCTATGCGATCACTTGTTGTATGTGTCCATTCGCCCATTGCGTTGTATCCGCATAAGTAAGACGGAGAATGCTCATTCTCTAGGTCAAAATACAAGGAGAATGGCATTCTCCTTCTCTTTTGACCCGGAGAATGACATTCTCCGTCTCATACGAAACGGAGAATGGCATTCTCCGCGTCCCTAAGACGGAGAATGTTCCTTACTAGGTCAAAAATACAAGGAGAATAATCATTCTCCGCGTGTTTTAAAACGGAGAATGCCATTATCCGCGTCAGTCAGACGGAGAATGCTCATTCTCTAGGTCAAAATACAAGGAGAATGGCATTCTCCTTCTCTTTTGACCCGGAGAATGACATTCTCCGTCTCATACGAAACGGAGAATGGCATTCTCCGCGTCCCTAAGACGGAGAATGTTCCTTACTAGGTCAAAAATACAAGGAGAATAATCATTCTCCGCGTGTTTTAAAACGGAGAATGCCATTCTCCGCGTCAGTAAGACGGAGAATGCTCATTCTATAGGTCAAAATACAAGGAGAATGGCATTCTCCGTCTCTTTTGATCCGGAGAATGACATTCTCCGTCTCATACGAAACGGAGAATGGCATTCTCCGCGTCCCTAAGACGGAGAATGGCCATTTATAAGTCAAAATAGAAGGAGAATAACCATTCTCCGCGTGTTTTAAAACGGAGAATGCCATTCTCCGCGTCAGTAAGACGGAGAATGCTCATTCTATAGGTCAAAATACAAGGAGAATGGCATTCTCCGTCTCTTTTGATCCGGAGAATGACATTCTCCGTCTCATACGAAACGGAGAATGGCATTCTCCGCGTCCCTAAGACGGAGAATGGCCATTTATAAGTCAAAATAGAAGGAGAATAACCATTCTCCGCGTGTTTTAAAACGGAGAATGCCATTCTCCGCGTCAGTAAGACGGAGAATGCTCATTCTCTAGGTCAAAATACAAGGAGAATGGCATTCTCCTTCTCTTTTGACCCGGAGAATGCCATTCTCCGTCTCATACGAAACGGAGAATGGCCATTCTAAGTTCCAAATGCACACATTATAGGTTTGTATTAACACAGATAATGACATTATAGGTTTGAATCAAACAACAGAACTTTAACAAAACAGATTTACATATATAGAACAATGTAAATTAGTCGTAAAATTGAATTTCAATACAAAGGAAAACAAATACATTACAAAAGAAACCTGACAAACAGAATATATACATTGAATTTGTTAGCCAATTTACATTGTCATTTTACAAAAGGAATTGCACATTTACTCATAAGCAAAGCCTTAGCCAAATCTAGCCTTCTCTTTACAATAGTATTGTGAACTTGTTTGTTTGTTTTCTTCCGTAAATCAAATGGATATCTCGACAACTTTTCAATATAATATGAAACATACAGAAGGCAGCTGGGTGTTTGTTGCTGTGGACATTCTTTGCAAACCTTGAGCTCTGTTGTTTCATATTCCGAGATTGCTGGGCTTTTATTACTCATCAATGCAATCTTCTTTATTATAATTGGCTCAATTTTATTCTTCATGTATACTGCATCCTCGATTCCCTTAGCGCCCGTGTTTTTCCGCAATGAGTTGTAGTGCGTCCAAACATAGGAGCTGAAGTTGAATGCCAGCAGCGTATAGTGTTTATTCTCCTCGCGGAAGAGTGGCACGAATAGCCATTCAATGTCATCTTCCAGCTCCATTATAAAATCTTCTATATCAACTTTGAAATTGTACACTGCTCCTTCTGTTGGATTTTCTTTATCGATAATCTTGGCAGTACCCTGTTTTCCAGAAGAAAAAAAAATAAAATAATAACATGAGTTAGTTTTTTACAACACTATTAGTAGCTGTACACATTAATATTTATTTTTCAGTTTCGATTCTTACCAATGAATGGGGCATCATGATTGCAAACCATTTACATTGTGCACCCTGCGAGCTTGACTGAATGTTCTGCCTTAATTCGGCTTGAACGTCGTTCATAAGCTTTATTAGGTAGTTCATAACACCGGCTTCTATATCCGCCTCATTTATAATGTCTTGAAAATCTTTAGCACTTAACAACATGCTGACATCATTATTTCTTCTTCTTATTTTACACTCTTCTGGAGCACTTGGAAAGTACATATATACATAATCACTGCACATAAATTTAGTTTCGATTATGATAATAATATAGGCTAATGATAAAATTGCATAAAAAATAACTCCAATAGAGAATGATCATTGCACTTGGAAAGTACATATATACATAAGTATTCTAAACAGAAATTGGTTCAAGTTTAGAATACTTACGTTGGAGACATCCTTCTTGTGTATACGATGCTCCTGTATACTTGCTTCAGCTCATCGTCTGCAACGTTCCAAAGTCTGAGCTTCGGACATTGCATCAGCATTTTCCCATCTCTAACAAGCTTTGCTGTTTGAGGAGATTCTTCCTCAAGTTCTTCAGGAGCTGACATCTCCTTTTTATTGTCGACCTTCTTGGGGCTGGAAGGAGCTTTTTTTTTCCCAGCAGGAGCTACATTCTTACTGGGACTAGTAGCAGCTTTTCTTTTCCGACCAGGACCTGCCTTCTTACTTGTTGTAGCATCGGATGTTTTCTTCTTTTGCAATGTAGCAAAATCATCCTCATCTGCAGCAGGTACATTTGATCTTGTGTAATGCTTCTGGGGAACTGCTTGAGTATCCCCTCTTTCCAATGCTCTAGCCATTGCTTCAAGGTTAACGATTGTATCGTTCTTATTCTTGACTTCGTCATTCAACGAGGCAACTTCCTCTAGAAGTCTATTATTATCATTAGTTAGCTTTTCATTCTCTTTTTTCAGATCCTCTGTCATTTTCACTGATATAAAAACAAACAAGAACAAGAGGTATGATGTCAATATTATATAATCTTCTTTTTAAAAACAATGTCATTCTCCGTGTCAATTTAGACGGAGAATGACATTCTCCGTTTCAAAATAGACGGAGAATGACATTCTCCGTGTCAAAATAGACGGAGAATGACATTCTCCGTTTCCAAATAGACGGAGAATGACATTCTCCGTGTCAATTTAGACGGAGAATGACATTCTCCGTCTAATATTAGACGAAGAATGTCATTCTCCGTGTCAAAACATACGGAGAATGATCATTTCTATGTCAAAATACAGAAAATATCATTCTCCGTTTTGTATTAACACGGGGAATGGCATTCTCCGCGTGTTTTAAAACGGAGAATGCCATTCTCCGCTTTAGAAAGACGGAGAATGCTCATTCTCTAGGTCAAAATACAAGGAGAATGACATTCTACCTTTATTTTGTCCCGGAGAATGAGCATTCTCCGTCTAAGTAAGGCGGAGAATGCCATTCTCCGTCTCATATTAGGCGGAGAATGCTCATTCTTTAGATCAAAATACAGGGGAGAATGCCATTCTCCGTTTTAAAATAGACGGAGAATGCCATTCTCCGTCTCAAAATAGACGGAGAATGTCATTCTCCGTTTTGTTTTAACACGGGGAATGGCATTCTCCGTCTCTTTTGACCCGGAGAATGCCATTCTCCGCGTCAGTAAGACGGAGAATGCTCATTCTCCTTGTTAGATACATGTAATTACAGATTAAAATAGACAAAAAATATAAAATCTTACCTTTTAGAAGTAGCTCCTCAACATGTTGACGAAGCTTCTCATTATCAGCAGTAAGCTCAGACTTCTGCTTTCTCAGGGAGTCTAGTTCCGACCCCTGTGCCTCCAGTTCCTCAACTCGCTTAAGGAGTTTCTTGTTATCATCAATAAGGAGCGATTTCTCGTTCCTTAAAGAGTCTAACTCCTTCTCCAAGCCATCAGCAACGAGCCCCACAGCACGTTGTTGGGCTACATCTGCCGCTAGTTGCTGGGCTCTTTCCTGGAGTTGCTCATTCTCAGCGATAAGCTGAGATTTCTCCTGCAAGACACGCAACATATCTACATTGTCAGCTGTAGAGGGTGCTGGTGCTTGAGCTTCAGCTTGAGCTTCTTCTTCATCAACAAAATTGTCTCCACCTTCTACATATTGCTGCTCTGCTGGGACTTCTTCAAGTTCATCAACATTCAATGCAACAATATCCTTGAATATCAAATCTGAATCCATTTTAGCACCTTGATATTCATTTTTTAGGAATATTGAGATTTTATTCCCATCCCATGTGCAGAATCTTGGAGATGCGACTGTTGGTTTGCACTTCCTTTCTACCAGTCGACTGTGCTCTGCAAACCAATACAAGAAGTATATCGTACAACCTTCAATCTTCTTGTACGATATATCAACATCACCATCTTCAGATTTTGTGACAGCCCTCTTTATGCTGTCCATAACGTACCCCAGTATAATCCGAGGCCAACAGATGCTTTTTATAACATCTGTGCTCTCCACCAGAGCGAAGAACTTGTATGGCAAGTTCGACCCCCCCATTCTGGTGAAGAATGCTGTTTGGCACAAGTTGAATACTATTAACTTGGCCACCTCATCGGGACTTGCATTTTCGCCCCCCAGCAGCTCTAATATCCTTTTCCTAACTTCAGCGTTTGAGACTTCAGCACCTTTGCCCTTGGAATTTTTCAGCAATCTTGTGAAGTGTTTTGTACACATGCTGAATGAGTCTGCTGGTGGGGGGGTCTTCTGCTTCTCAGTGATGATCTTCAAATACTTATCATCAACTTCAGTGTCATCATTCATTGGCAGACCGAAAATGGTTGCCATCCCATCAGCAGTTGGTGCTACTTTGACACTGCTGCTCAATTGGAAATATCCAATTCCATCTTCTTCCAAATAAGTCCCCATCAACTTCTCCAGACCTTGGGTGACTTTAGACAGTTCTGATTTTTTCACCTTATTTCTGTAGAATACATCTACGAAGTCGTAGAATCCTACATTCTTCAAGCTTTCGACAACTGCTTCAGGCAAATGGCGAAACTTTTCCTTCACCTCATCCATGAGAGAGAGTACTGGGGTGAATGTTGCACGGAAAAGTCTTTCGTCTCTGTTCCTGACAGTTTTTTCCCTAAAAACAACAACAATTAGGTTTACGTCAACATTCTTCTTTATTATAATAAAAAGAAAGCCATTCTCCGTCTAATATTAGACGGAGAATGCCATTCTCCGTGTCAAAATAGACGGAGAATATCATTCTCCGTCTATTTTGACACGGAGAATGGCATTCTCCGTTTTGTATTAACACGGGGAATGGCATTCTCCGCGTGTTTTAAAACGGAGAATGCCATTCTCCGCGTCAGTAAGACGGAGAATGCTCATTCTCTAGGTCAAAATACAAGGAGAATGACATTCTCCCTTTATTTTGTCCCGGAGAATGAGCATTCTCCGTCTAAGTAAGGCGGAGAATGCCATTCTCCGTCTCATATTAGGCGGAGAATGCTCATTCTTTAGATCAAAATAAAGGGGAGAATGCCATTCTCCGTTTAAAAATAGACGGAGAATGCCATTCTCCGTCTCAAAATAGACGGAGAATGTCATTCTCCGTTTTGTTTTAACACGGGGAATGGCATTCTCCGTCTCTTTTGACCCGGAGAATGCCATTCTCCGCGTCAGTAAGACGGAGAATGCTCATTCTCTAGGTCAAATTACAAGGAGAATGCCATTCTCCGCGTGTTTTAATACGGAGAATGCCATTCTCCGCGTTAGCAAGACGGAGAATGCTCATTCTCCGCGTCAGTAAGACGGAGAATGCTCATTCTCTAGGTCAAAATACAAGGAGAATGACATTCTCCCTTTATTTTGTCCCGGAGAATGAGCATTCTCCGTCTAAGTAAGGCGGAGAATGCCATTCTCCGTCTCATATTAGGCGGAGAATGTCATTCTCCGTTTTGTTTTAACACGGGGAATGGCATTCTCCGTCTCTTTTGACCCGGAGAATGGCATTCTCCGCGTCAGTAAGACGGAGAATGCTCATTTTCTAGGTCAAATTACAAGGAGAATGCCATTCTCCGCGTCAAAATAGACAGAGAACGTCATTCTCCGTTATAAAATAGACGGAGAATGGAATTCTCCGTGTCAGTGAGACGGATAATGTTCATTTCTCTAGGTTAATGCAAGAAGAAAGTTCATTCTCCGTCTATTTTACAGACGGAGAATGTCATTCTCCGTGTCATATTAGGCGGAGAATGATCGTTCTTTAGGTCAAAAACACAGAAAATGCCATTCTCCGTGTGTTTAAACACGGAGAATGCCATTCTCCGTCTCAAAATAGACGGAGAATGACCATTTCTAGTTCAAATGACACAGAAAGGGCATCCTCCGTGTATTTTATAGACGGAGAATGATCATTTTCATTTGCCGCGTCAATATAAACGGAGAATGAACAAGACTCAAAGTTTTACCTTTTTTCTTCCCTTCTTCTTCATCTTCTTCTTCTCCCCCTGCTACTGCTTCTTGTTGTTCTTGATCTTGTTCTTGTTGTTCTCCGTGTTCTTGTTCTTCTACTGGTTCTTGCACTTCTTTTTCTTTTTGAGCGGTTCGTCTACGAGCAACCCTCTTAACTTTCTTCCCTCCTTTCTGTTGTTTTCCAACTACTTCTTCTCCTTCTTCTCTAACTTGGTCTACTTCCATTGCTGATGATTGCGACATTGTGATGGAGATTCGCTGGCGATTTCTTGTAAGAAATTTCTAAGATTTTTGGAGGAGATGACCTAAAATCGCAACAGAACAGAGTATGGAAGAGGAGGGAGCGATAGAGACACTTTTTTGAAGAGTCTGGAATCGAACCGTTTTTCATAAAACTTGCTGGGTTTGTTGATATTCTTAATAAATTAGAAGGGCAAAAGGGTCATGCCGTGCCCTTTTTTTAATTTTTAAGTTAATGCTGGGCACGCGATGAAAGTTTATTTTGGGGTGGGTTTTTCATAAAACTTTTTAAATTTTTGGGCATTTCATAAATTTTCCCTATATACTAACTATATATATATATATATATATATATATATATATATATATATATATATATATATATATATATTCAAAGTTCTAAAAATATATCTGTATAAAATTTAAATAAAAAATATATATTTAAATTATTTAATATAATTTAAGTTTCTATCTAATTTTTTAATAATATAGAGATCTTTTTGGTATGTGCATATCGCTGTTGCACATGATTATATTTCTTTTTTTCTTTTTTTGAAATCCAGCACGTACGGGCTCAGTTATATATATATATATATATATAAAGTTAACTTCCTTTTCTTTTTCTTTTTTTCTTTTTGAAATCCAGCACGTGCGGGAGCAGTTAAATCGTATCTCATCGGACACGATTTTTAGCCAGTCGTCATGTCGTATCGGACTCTTCGTGCGGATCTTGTCTACACTGAATTTTTTTATCATCGCCCTACACGTATGTCTCGTGTACTTTGCGCGCTCCAGAGCCTCACGGGACGGCCGACGTCTTTCAACGCCGGCAACTCAACGCCTCGCTTCGTCCACGACGTCTTCACGACGCCTACGACAGTCGATGCCGCCCAGCCACCCATTCTATGCGCACGACGCCCATACGACGTCTTCTCGACGTCCATACGGCGCAGCATGACGGGCCGCGTGGTCTGCCGTCGTTTATAACCGTGGTAGAATGATGACGGTCCTCGACCGTCCGCGCGGCGTCCTAGCCGTTGAGTTTCCATACACGGACGTCCCATTCTGAGCCACGCTAGCTCAGATCGTGGCCATTTTTCGTCAGTCCTACGACATTGTGGATGCCCCACATCGCACAAGCCAGGCTCATGGGTAATTGTGGCGAACTTACCTCCATTGAGGCTCGAACTCCGACCACTTGGACCGCATGCATCTCTCTTAACCACTAGCCTAGAGTATATATATATATATATATATATATATATATATATATATATATATATATATATATATATATATATATATATATATATATATGCCTCTTGAAAATGGCTCAAAAAGGAGCATTGTATCGTATGTATATCCTCCATTAATTAATAAAAACATAAAAACTCCTAAAATATATTCTCTAGCTAATAAATATAACCGTTGTAAAAAATAATATTTGATCGCACTCCACAAATCAAATCTTATTGCTGGAGATTATCGAATCTCTTTTGAACAAAGAAAGAAAGCGCTCGAAACACACCGACTCATTCTTTTCTTGTAATATACCGAATGGATGCATTGTTAATTGTTTCCTAATTGTTTCCTAAATTGAAGATGATGACAATATGTTTCACTTCTATAATTACCAATCAAACTGATTTGGAGTTTCTAGCAGAGAGAGAGGACAATCATGTTTCCTAAGAAAGATGGATCATGACAACAACGCTATTTTTGTTGTACGGACACAAACATGACACGACACAAAGCGATTTTCAGAGTGTCCGTGCTTCCAAGTTCGTGATGTATGTGCCAGTAATCCTAGTAGAATTAAAGAATTCCATTTATTTCTTCGGTTGCAATGAAGATATTGGACAAAACACAATCATATAAACCCTTTCCTTCACATTGCTCACTACGAACTCAGCTAAATACATAGAACAACGTTTGATGTGGTTGTGAATGTAACTTAAATCTTGGAAGTAAATTTATTTAAAATCACTACTACAAAAATCGTTAACAATGGCACTTTATAGATGACGTTCATTTAAAAATATCATTAATGTTACTTTTAATGTCGGCTCATTTAATGATCGTCATTAATAACTTTATCAATGACAAAGAAAATATTAACGTCATAATAAGTACTCTAAGATGACGATTAAAAAAAATAACGTCATGATTTTTTTTTTATAGATGTCATCTTTTATGTATGAATGATAAAGAGTTAAAAAGACCATGTTATTACAAAATAAGTAAAATTAAAATTTATATAGTTAACAAATTAAAAAAAGACTAATCAGTATAAAAAATCAGTATAAAATTTACCCAATGTTACGCCCAAGCCCTAAACCTAGATCCGTTGGAGCGGTTCTCTCAAACCCTAACCCTAGATCTGTCGGAGCAGTTCTATGGTACGGTGTTGTTGAATTTATGCGATTTTTCTTATTGAAGTACAAATCTGAGGGTTTTTATTATTATCCTTATATCTAAAATTTCTAATTTCATATGAAGCTCCGCCATCTATTTTTTTTGTTGTGATCTCCATCAATCGGCCATGGCGGCATCGGCACAGAGCAAGATCGAGGGGGCCTACCAGATGTATGAACCACGAGGAGGAGTTGGGCCTGTGTGCGGAAGCCCTAGCTATGGTGAAGACTGAGGCACATAAGATCGCTCTCCCCAACAACCGCAGTTGCTGTTGTTCTCCTGTCCGTGCAGTATTTGATTTGGTAAGTGATGTGAAAGGGCTTCTTACTGCAGCTTTCACTTCATTTTTGGTCCGTATAGTAGAAATCACGGATGCTTAACGATACTGTGATTCTAGATGGGGATCTATGTTGCGTGGGCACGGATAAGAGACTGAAGTTAGCACCAATTTTTAGTGTTTAATGTACTTTAGTGTGTTCGTATCGTGTCAAATACTTGTTCGACACGAAACATGATGCGACATAGACAGTGTCCACTAGTAGTTTTAAGTGTCTGAGCTTTTCCTAGACGGTGATATATAATCAATATTGTTACCTATGATGCATGGACACAAATACGACGAGATAGAGACATTGGGACACTGCAATAGCATCGGCATTAGCGTGTCTAATGTATTTGGAGTGAGTGTATGTGTTGTGTTTGACATGTGTCCTACTCGTGTCATGACAATGACATTCACTAATTTTCAGTGTGTACTTGCTTACTATGTTGTTATCATTGACAGTATATATTGCAAAAATTATCATATTTTCTTGATAATAGAGTAAAGTAGGCCTATATTAAGCATGCCTTTGAGCCGATTCACTTATTATGCAGTCAGCAGTTCTGTAGCTTCTTAAGCATACCTTTTATGTGCTGACCCCAATGGGTTAAACTTTGTTCATAAAGAAGTGTCTAATGAAAATTTAAGAATAAAGGGCATGCACTAGGAGATAGAGACACTCAAAAAAATCGGGTCGGGGTCCATGTTATGTTATGTCAGACACAGATCGGGCATCACCTAGATACTCAAAAGTACATTAGGACATACCAAATATGTACTATGTCCATGTTGCCTTGTCTGTATTGTATCGTATTTGTGTCTGTGGTGCAACATAGGGTGCGTTCCAAAGCATAATCCAAGGATGAAGGATTTCGAGAATATTACGATCCAATGATGACGGATATATCTAACTTTATCGGACTGTAAAGGTAAAGCAAGCCTTGGTTACCAGACACTGAACTTGTGAGAAAGAGGCTAAAGAAGCAAGACGAGATGCAAATTTCATCGCCAATGCTTGCTTCGGATGGGCTTGGCGAGAGTTCAGCTAAGAAGCAAAAGTTTGTAGCTGGTGATTTTCTTGATGCTCCAATTACGAAGAGAAATATGGTGCCAGCTGTTTCGCCACTTATGGATGTTGGTGGGAATGAACCGGACCTGCATCAGAACATCCCTTAATTGGTGGAGAGATTCTACCACAATCCTTTCATTTAGAGGATATGGATACTAGCAGGGGCGAAAGAGATGAGCCCGTTTCACCCCTGATTGCCCGTCGACACACGAGGGCTTCAGCCTACACACTACAGAGTAGCCCAACACAAGACATGTCTCAGTCTCCATCGGGTAGGACATATCGGAGACTTAATCGACCATTGGATGAGAGTATGATTGGGAAGCAACCTAAGATCGAACTAGGTACTGAAGTTATTCCAAGAAATGGCTCAGCTGTTGTCCCCCTCAGGATTAAAGACGAGCCTGTTATTGATGAGGTACCCATTGCTATCGTACGCCCGCCACCGCCTGATATGGATGTTGCAGATGATGAAGGTGGATCTTTCTCGCTTGTCATCTTTGACCTATTACTTGGTTTCAATTCAGTTTGCACGATTGGAGCATGTATTCACACTGACACGCCCCACCCATATTATTAGCTTCTATTATCTTCATCATGCAACAACTTACTTACTCTTGTTGGAGATGCCTTATTGCCACACATCGTTAGGCAGCATTAGGAACCCTTGCACTTATTCGGATAGCCTGGTCCTTTTGCTTGTTATTAGCCACGGGGCTCTTCAAATTCCTTCTAGAAATAGTTTCTTAAAAGAGTGAAGTTAGATTTATTGTTCCCAACCATGACCTCGGATGCCTGACTTCAAGTTTTATGGGAACAATGACATTGGAGGCCTGACTTCAAGTTAATCTGTCAAGTGTTCACAGATAATCTGTTCTCGAGTATATTACATTATTCTTAGAAAAATATAGTAAAATCATCATCCTTTTAGTAATAAATGCAGTGGAAAAGAAATCAGTTGAATTCCTTTTCGAATTAGGTTTTGTCCATTTCCAAAATGTTACTGAATTATTTTCTCATTTATATGCACTTAATTTGTTTCCAGGTTTTGTAGTAAGGTCATGTTAATGTTCAAATTTCTAGTTCAGCCTACTTGTGGAAATTGATATTCTTTATTTTTTTTGTTTTGTTTTTGTCCTGTTTTGTGTTGCTTTTTCATTGGAAAAAACTCCTAACTTGTTTTGTGTTGTTTTGTGTTGCGGGCCGGGCGATGAACGTGCTGAACCCGACCCAGTTGCCAGGTTCTGGCGTCTTCCAGGTCAACACCGCCGTTTCCACCTCCCATAGGCTCGTCAACACCATCGGAACCCGAAAGGACACTCCTGACCTCTGCCACAAACTGTAACCATTCATCTCTTTTTTATAATTTTCCATATCCAGGATCGAGAAGTTTGTCACTTCCGATGCATTCTTCGAGGATCCCAAAGGACAAAAAGCCTCTATTCTTTTGATCTCTATTCTTCCCTAATGATGCGGCACTGACGCTGATATTATAATGGCTTGTTGGTTCGTTGGTTTTCTGGTATAATCTGTTTGAGGTAATGCCTCTATAGTTTGCTCTCTTTTTTTTTTTCCTTTTTATCATGAATTTCTATGTATTTTTATTCCGATATGTTGATTGTTTCTCTTTATTTACATTTTGTAGGAGCATCTTATTTGTGTTATGCATAACAAAGAAAGGACATGGCAACACGAACACAACACCTATTTTAGTGTGTCCTAATCTATTTTGGAATATCTGTGGTATGTCCAATTCATCTTCGACATGACAGCTCAGAATTTTTGATGGTTCGTGCTTCTATAGATTAGAATAATTTGTATTAGATCTTGTTTTAAGTTTTGTAGAGCACATTTCGGAATCATGGTGTATATGTTTGGTAAAAATCATGTACTTACAGAAGTCTGTCACAAAGTAGTTGATAGATTCTATATATTTAGGGTTCCTAGGAAACATGCAGTCCAAAAACAGTGTCATGTAGATGTCGTGCTAGAAGGCATGTATTGGATATACTAAAGCTCTGAATTAGTTTAGTATTTGAACATTGGTAAGGAAATATGTACTCTATATGACATATAAGTGACCATCGATGCTATGTTTAATTATATTTTTTTGGGGTGTTAGGTTGGTTGTCATAAACGAAATGTTGTTGTTCTATTTTTCATCTATTTCATTGACTTCCTGGTTTAGTTGTCTAAATTCATATTATATACGAAACAACAATTTCTTTTACTTTCTTTTTAATTGTCTATATGCTTGGATTTTATGCTTGTAATTGAACATATTTGCTTGCCTCATTTATCTAGTTCACTATGAAGGCACTACTTTGACATATTTTTGTGTAAATCATATTCGTTTTTGGTCTTTAATTTAATTTTTCTTTTTTAATTTGAATCAGCAGGCTAGTGTTCTTTGAGTCTGACATCCACGATGCAGAGAAGTTCGAGACAACTATCCAAGGATGTGAGTTTGTGTTTCTTGTTGCCACTTTATACCTGTCTCAACATAACCATTAGCACACTAATTGTAGCAGGCGTAGTCAGGATGAGGTTCCAGTAGTTTATTTTTAGTCTCCCTACTTTCTGCAATCCTTATAATATCTACCTATCTTATGTTGTGTGGATATGACTACAGCATGTCATGATATCAACACACTGCTACTGATATGGTGATATCACACCAATTTTTTGTCTACCTGTTCTGGTAGATTTTTAATTGTGTATTTTCTTGCTCTTATCATGTTTTGATGAAATATATGTTGTGCATCACTTGTTTTTACCAATCATCTGGGTGGTTGCATATGGGAGGTACACAATACTATCAGCTTTTCTATATCTAGGTCTTGTTGCATCTATAATCTCGATTTGCTAGGTGTGTAGTTACATCTAGTTGATTTCTTCTTTCGTTTGCCCATATTTATTTCATTATCTGTATATTTTAGGAAAATTGACCTTTAATTTATCTGTTGTTTATTTCGCAACTCACTTCCATATTACACATACATGAGAAGGGACTGCCATTTATATTAAGACTTAAATTGGTGAATTCTTGCTACTACCATTTACTAATTCCAAGTTAAGCTAGTTGCAAAAGATCACCTTAGGTTTCTTTAGCAGAAAATGTGGTAAGTTGGTTGTTGAGATTGTTCTATATATTAATGTAATATTGGTTGTATTAGTATAACATGATATACTAGTTGATTTTATGTTTATTTTTGTAGTTTGCTGGAAGAAAGGATTACTCTGTCAGAGAAATTGATGAATGAGACGAGAGCTGGCCTAATTTATCCCGGATATTGTTAATGAAGACCGTATGTAAAAAATGACGCATTATAAATTTTTGGAAGTATTGTATTATGTTGTGAACGTTTGAGACTGAAATAATGTTGTATAGTTCAATGTTGGTATTTTGAATAATTATGAAATGAAAAAAAAATTGTTGGTGTTACGCGTTCATCTTTCTTCTTCTTTATATTGTACACAAAATGCAAATTGTGGAATACGGATGAAAAAATTGGAGCTATAAAAATAACGAAATTTAATGACGAATAAAAGTCATCTTTTTTAAATAAATATGATGCTTAAAAGTCATCTTTTACAAATATAGATGACGTGTATTGAGCTGTCATAGATTTTTTATGATAAATGTAATTTTTTGTGATAAAGATGACGTATAGAAGTCATATTTTATACATAAAAATGATGGGTCATAGTCATCTTTTGTAAATAAAGATAATGCATACAAGTCATCTTTTCTAAATAAAGATGACGTATGAAAGTCATCTTTTATAAATAAAAATGACGTTTGTTTAATTGTCATTGTTTTTTCATGATGAAAGTCATCTAATTTAGATAAAGATAACACATAGAAGTCATCTTTTCTAAATAAAGATGACACATAAAAGTCATCTTTTATAAATAAAGATGACGTGCGTTGAGCTGTCATTGATTTCTAATGACAAAGATGACCCCTTCATAGATGACGGCAAAACAAATGTCATCAATTAACATATTTAGCCGTCATTGTTATCTATTTTTGTAGTAGTGAATCAACTAAATTTGAAGTGTTTAATTTCTTCTTTTCCTCTCCTAGTGGTGGCAGCAGCTAAAGGCAACCTGACCGAAGCAAAAGAAAGCAGTGGCGGGAGGAGTCGTCGGTCGACGTGGTCGGAAGTGGAGATGGTTGGTGGCATGCTATTGCTGATGCTGATGCCTCTTGTGGTCTTGACTGGCTAGAACGCAAGCGAGCAATGTCATATAGTGTTTGTGCCATTTTACTTTGGTTACCGAGATGTTGTGTCGTCCATCAAAACTTTCGAGAATAATGCATTGGAATTTTTTTCCCCAGTTACAAAATAGTGTTCAATGAGCGATTCTAGGTTCTATTTTTGGAAGAAAGCAATTTCTTTTTCCAGTTTGATTTGGAAATCTGAAAGATGTGATCAAACAGTGGAGAAGTTCAGGCAAGCAATGGTAGTCGAGATGCAGTTCTTCAAAATTGGGACTCAAGTTTATAAAAGCCTGACGGACACACCAAAAGATATGGGCCGTGGCAGTACCGTGTCCGTGCAACATAGATAAATTAAAAACACTAGCCAGTTATGGTCTCTACACTCTAGTTATTGGAGAACTACAAATATATGATCCTCAATTCTTGCGCCACAAATTCGGAGTTTTGGTGTGGTGTCTTCTGGCAAATCAATTTTGTATGCAAATATAATTCTAATTCGCAAAATCGTACATATTCTGGAATATTCTGGTTGACACTCTAAGGAAGAAGAATAGGAGATTGTGGAAGCTCGTATCTGAATTTGTACATATGTGATTCTGTATCCAGTTTCAGATACTGGCCCAAGTTATCCTAAGCTTATATTTTAATTAAAATTTGTTATAGATTTTTTGTCATATGTTTAGATAATACCATTTAGTTAGTTTAAGTATGATTTTAATATTGAATATATTTTAATTTTAATTTGTTACATATATGTTTATAGAATTTTGGATACGAAAATTATATTTTGACCGCCCGCAGGGGTGGGGGTTGACCGCGCTAGCATGCGCCCGCGTGGCAGCCAGCTATTGGCCCTCCTGCTAACACGGGCCAACCCCGGGCCAGGGGGCCAATGGCAGCGTGCCACGTGTCCGCGGGCCGACGTCAGGCACCCCCGAATATATGTTCAGGTAGTTAGAATGATTTGAGGATTTTTTTAGATAGGGATATACATAAGGAGAAAAGTTTTTTTTTTAAATTACATAGGATATACATATGGTTTAGACGGCTTATTTTTAGACGTTTTCAAACCTCTTTCTCAAGACTAGTTATGTTAGCGCGTGCCAAAAAGAATAAAAAAAAAATTAGATATTGTAAAAAAAAAATTAGATATAAATTTAAACTATATTAAAATATTTTAAATACAATTTGAATATATTTAGATTAAAATTTGTTATATGTTTTTGGAACCTTAGATAAATTAGAAGGAACATAACTTGGATAGGATTTTAGGAATTTGTTACGTGAGGATCGATCTCCTGACCACTCGGACAACATGCCTGACCACTACCACTATGCTAATAGGTCATTAGCATATATATATATATATATATATATATATATATATATATATATATATATATATATATATATATATATATATATATATATATATAATGCGGTTTTAAAACGGCTAAAAAAAAACCGTTTAAACCGTATGTATATTATATACCATTTTTTAAAAATTATAATTTAAGCTTTCTCTCCTTTTATTTCCCATAACATGAATACCCTCTTTTTTTTATTTTTCTTCCGCATAACCGAATACCCCCTTTTATTCACATATATCCATAACAAATTATAATAAATTTAAATTATATATATATATATATATATATATATATATATATATATATATATATATATATATATATGTTTTAACTTTAATCTAGTTTCTAATTTAAGGTAATATAATCTAACCTAAAACTGAAGCTATTATTTAATAATATTTAATCTACCTTGCAAAATATAGTATGTAATATATATATAACCGTTGTAGAAAATAAGATTTTGATCGCACTCCACAAATAAAATCTTTTTGCCGGAGATTATCGAATCTCTTTTGAACAAAGAAAGAAAGCGCGACTGAATGGATGCATAGTTTCCTAAATTGACGAAGACGATTGAGAAAGGGGTAGGGATGAGCATCGGTTCGGTTCGGTTCAAACCGAACCGAATATGTGAAAACCGAAATAACCGTAAACCGTATTTTTCAAAATCGAAAATCGAACCATTTTTATAAAAACCGAACTGAATTAATTCGGTTCGATTTTCGGTCGTTTCGATTTCATGGGCCAATGTGCATGGCCTTCAAGTTTTTAGCAAAATGGGTCTATTTAAATAACAAAATTTTAAAAAATATATGACATTGTTGTATTTATGAATTGTTATATTACAAAAGATATTAGTATATATAGATTGAGGGTAGATAGAGAGTGCTCAAACAAGCACCGACATAGAATAGGAGAAAAGAGTATGCTCAGTTAGGAGTTAATAAACATTAGTATATGTATATTGTGGATAGTTTGATAAATTACTAAATCTAAATCGGTTTTCGGTTCGGTTTGGTTTTTCAGATGAAAAACCGAAAACCGAACCATTATTTCAAATTTTCAAATTTTCAAACTGTAAATCGAACCGATAACCGAAAAACCGAACCGTTTGTCATATTTTAGTTCGGTTCGCTTCGGTTCGGTTCGGTTTTCGGTTTTCAACCTAATGCTCACTCCTAAAAGGGGGAGAGGGAGAGGGTCCAAAGGGAAACAGAAGATCGAGATGAGGAGAATCATTGAGAAGCGCGGGTGACCTTCTCCAAGAGGCGGAAGGGCCTCTTCAAGAAGGCCGAGGAGCTCGACATCCTCTGCGGCTCCCGAACCGCCATCGTCTCCGTCTCCAACTCCGGCAAGGTCTTCACCGCGGGATCTCCCTCCCTCCCCCTCCTCCTCCACGGAAGCCTTCTCGAGCACGACGCCGGCGGCAGTTTCGAGCCCATCGGCGGCAGTTTCGAGACGATGGGCATGGAAGAGCTAGGGAGGAAACTTGCGGCGCTCAAGGACATCCGGCGGTCCGTCGAGATCGCAATGGAGAAGAAGAAGGAGGAGGAAGCAGCAGCTGCTGGTTCCGGTCCCTCTGCCGGTGTTTCTGATTGTTTTCTACTAATTCCGGCTCCTGATCAAGCAACAGAGGCTCCTCCTCCTTCTACTACTCTCGGTCCCGCCGGCGGCGTCTAATATGGTGAATGAATTTTACGAGGAGGGTATCTTGGAAGTTACAGATTTCCTCTATTCTGGTGGTGGTGAAGAGTTCCTCAATCCTGTTTGTCTCTTGATTCCTCCTGCTACTAGTCTTTGATATTGATTTTGTCTATTCCCTGTTTACGGAAAAAACAACTTCCGAGCTTATGACTTTGCAAAAGCTTGATTTATCATTTTGAGTCGTGTTTTGAATGCTAGAATTATATATCATTTTGAGTTATGTTTTGAATGCTAGAATCAAATAAGTCATAAGGACGTAGATGACTCGTGATAATGTCTTGTTCTAGCTATATATTTTGGCCTGTTAGTTAGATTAACTAGCCATTCCTGTCTTCTATTTTGGTGTAAAATACATACCTGGGATGATTAGAGAAAAATCATTCATGAACCTCAGACAACACAAAGTTCGTTCATCATATTGATTGATGGAGGACCAGTTTAGATGTGGGTTCGATCGAGTCCAGTTGGAACTGATTGATTTAGACATTAGGTTTACTTCTGGGTGCACGCACTTGGTTTATTTAGTTGTGGATGTTATCCGTTAGGATTTGGTTTCTATGTTAGGATTAGGATTAGTTATCTGGCAGGGCTGCTTAATTTCTTGATGGCCAAATTGTGATGAAGAGTTTTTTTATTTTTATGTTTATGGTGTGATTGCCTATTCCTATGGAGTTATATATCTCAAGGTAAGGTTGAAAAAGCTGTATTTGGCCTTTGATGTGTCAGGATGATACAAAATTTGGTGTGGTTCGCGGACTCATGGGGGATTATCGGAATGAGGAAAGGCAGATAAGACGGTGTAAGTTATTGAGTATTTCTCAGGAAGGGACAATGTGATGAAGAGAGTGTGTAGATAGGGTTGGTAAGCTTTGTAATATTTTTTTCGTAAGTTTGATTTACTTGCTGCACATTGTAGGGAGCTATCCTATTGATTCTCCCTTGTCCTGCTATGTATTCAATGTACAATATCCAAGTCACCCCCTGTGGGGATGTGAAAGTATATATAGGATTAGCCAAAAACGTATATCCCCTAGGATCACTAGTTCATGTATGTATATTAGCGAAAGAGTATCCGTCTCTGCTAGTACTGAGTTTTAGCCAATAAGCAGCAGGGATTATTATTATCGACAATTGCACATGTTGGTTTTGTTATGATAACTGATGTGCCTTTTTTTTACCGTAAATCTGATTGTGATGCATACTATAGTTGGATCTGGTCAGGATTCCTGTTCGAGTCTCCCGTGCTATTCGTCAAATGTTTCTTCATATTTTATGTGATGATAATTTAAGTCATTTGAATGATGATCTGCATGTTCCTAATGACATTTAGAGCTATGATTGTATCGTCTTTCCTTGTGCTTTGTATATATGTTTTGGAACTGGAGAATGTGTCGTGAAGATAAGATCATGTGCTTTTTATGTGTTTGATTACTGCATGTTATTACTGTTTCTTCATGTTTTGGAATTTGATTACTGCATGTGAAATAAAGTAGAGAAAGGAAATTGATTTTCTTCATGGTCTATCACAAAAAGCTTAATTTTTATGCAATGTGATACTATTAGTTTCCTATTAAGGTTAAAAAGCTGTATTAAGCCTTTGATGTGTCAGGATGATTCAAAATTTTGGTGTGGTTCGCGGACTCATGGGGGATTATCGGAATGAGGAAAGGCAGATGAGACGGTGTAAGCTATTGAGTATTTCTCAGGAAGGGACAATGTGATGAAGAGAGTGTGTAGATAGGGTTGGTAAGCTTTGTAATATTTTTTTCATTGCCCCCAAGTTTGATATACTTGCTGCACTGCACATTGTAGGGATATATATATATATATATATATATATATATATATATATATATATATATATATATATTGATTCTCCCTTGTCTGCAAGTACTGAGTTTTTCAAGAGGAGGAGGGAAAAAAAGGACTTGCCTTGGGTTTGAGATAATCTAGGCTTCTCTTCACAAATTCCTACATTAAATCCCATCATAGTTTCAAAATAACCTTAGTTAGTAAAGTTTAACCTAGAACTTGTGCTTAGAAGAAATTGGAAAGGAATTGGGGAAAATAATTAGGTTTTACCTAGGTTTTCCTTGAAATAGGAGGGAAGGAGGAATGAGAGGAGGAAGAAGATGAAGATGAAGATGAGGGGTGGGGGGGCGGCCGGTGGCGACGGACGGCAACGGGCCGGTGGGGGTGGTGGGGTGGTTTGTGTGTGTGTGTTTTTTTTTTGCTTGTGTGTGTGTGAGTGGTTGTTTATATAAAGGGGAAGAGGAGGTGAGGTGTCCCCCCTCCCAATTAATACATGGGCCACATAACCCCCTCCTAGGGTTAGGGTTTAGGGACACTTGGTCCTTTAGGGTTAGGGTTTAGGGACACTTGCCCCTTCTTAGGTCCTCTACATGGCATGACATGTGTCATGCCATGGATGGAAAAAAAATTATTTTTTTTCCAAATTATTATCCATTGATAATAATTAATAATAATAATAAAAGATTAAAGCATGACACAAACGATGGCAGAAGGTGATCTCGTGCGAGATAATCCAGCATGGGCGTCCCTTATGCGGGAGGCGGCCGCTGGCTCCGGGAAGCATGACAAGGTACATATGCAGTTGATTGTGTCTACTGACCTCCCTCCCCCTCGAGGTCAAGACCAAGAATTCTTAGGGGATACATCAATGACGTTAATTGTTTGGAATGTTCGAGGGGCATGCTCGATCGGGAGGTGGAAGGAAATTACAGAGACTGTGAAGCGAGGCCAATGTACAATATCAGTCCTTCTTGAAACTAAGATCAAGTCCAAGTAGATGCTAGTTCGGAGGACACCAGCACGGGGCGCAGGCCAACAACTTGCACATATGCGATATGGCAAGGATTTGGGTGCGTTGGGCCATCGACTTGGGAGGGCAAAGTGGTGCTCATGGTGGAGCAGATCATGGCGGTCCATTTTACTAAAACATCGGGGAATTACAATTCGTCCTCTGCGCAGTATACGGGCACAACGATCGCATCCACAGGAGAGCGCATTGGCAAGACATCATACATGTCAGTGAGATGGTAGAAGCCAATGGCAAGCTACCTCTCCTGGTGATAGAAGACTTTAATGCAGTACTTTTGGGACATGAAAAAATAGGTGGCATGAAGGTTCCTAACGCCACAATGTAGGGTTGCATTATTCGGTCTGGGCTGCGAAACTTGGAGAGGACAGGTCACATCTGGACTTGGAACAATAAATACATCCAGAAAAAGGTGGCATGCCAACTCGATCGCGCCTTGGGGAATGGCTACTGGTTTGATATGTTTCCCTCATGTGGTCGCGGAGGGGCTGGCTGCGGGGACGAGCGATCATTCTCCTTTACTGATCCGACTATCTGGGGAGGAACAAAGGAGATCCAGACCTTTCCGTTACAACAACACATGGCACCTGCAGGAAGGATACGAGGACACGGTTCGGAGCTCTTTAGCCCAGGCTGTACATGGGAATCTACAATTTCAGTTGGTACAACGTCTAAAAAGCACAAAGAGGAGTCTCCGCCAATGGTGTCGAGATGCGCCAAAAGGAGACCTGGCCGGCAAGGAGGCGGCCGTACACGATCTCCAGGCCCAACTACAGGCGGACATCCTAAACGCAGAACTTGCTTTGCTCGAGCGAAAGCTAGCTAACGAGGTGGGGTCGCTTAGGATTGTGGAGGAAATCCAAATGGCACAAAGGGCTAAGTGCAACTGACCGAAGGGCGACAAATGCACGAAAATTTTCTATGATGTTGTTCGCGTTCGACAAAATCGGAACACTATACACAAGCTCCTGGGGGCTGACGGCACATAGGTGACAAACCCGGAAGACATCCAGGTGGAGGCGGTAAGGTATTATTCTACTCTACACAATCAGAATGATTATCCCTCCAGTTTTCCAGATATCGTGTACAATAAGTTAATTACGGAGGCTGGCAATCAAGCACTACTTGGGCCAGTGACGGCTGAGGAGATGGAAAACATCATCAAGTGGGCCAACCCGGATAAGGCCCCGGGTCCAGATGGCTTCGGCAGCAAAATTTTCAAAATACACTGGACCGACCTCAAGGACTCGGTGCTAGAGATGATTGATAATTTTTTCCGACATGGCAGACTCCTCCGCGAACTCAATCATACCTTCCTCACGCTTATTCTGAAAAAGGAAGGGGCCTCGGCTCTGGCAGACTTCAGGCCATAGCATGCTATAACTATCTATATAAAATAATTATGCATCTTATGTGTCGTCGAATGGATGGGGTGATGCAAGAGCTTATCTCCAAGAATCAGGCGGTATTAATCATCAAAGGGAGAGCTATTGCAGAGCACAGCTTGTTGGGGCATGAGATGGTGTGTGCATTCAACAAACCAGGGGGCAACAAGTCATGCACCAAGCTTGATCTCCGGAAGGCATATGACACAGTATACAGAGACTTTATATGTCATATCATGTTAGCTATGGGATTTTCGAGAGGCTGGGTTGCTTGTGTTCGGAAGTGTATTACCACGACGACGTTCTTGGTACTCATCAAGGGCCAACCCCATGGCTACTTCCGGAGCAATCGAGGAATTTGGCAAGGGTGTCCTCTTTCCCCGTACCTCTTCACTCTCGTCATGGAGTACTTTACGTGCATGATGGATATAGCGGTCTGTCGACGCATGATTGTTCCTTTATTTTGACACATACAACAGCAGGTAACACACCTTATATACGCAGATGATTTATTAGTATTCCTGGTCCCTTCGACTGCAGGCTTAAATGCACTCTCAGTTGTTATGGAGTATTTTGGGAGGATGTCAGGGCTAAAAATGAACAAGGAGAAGACTACTGCCTACTTCAACAAGGGTAGCACACGTAAGGAGAAATTGGCAGACATTTTGGGGATCGAGAAAGGCGATCTACCGGTTAAATATCTTGGTATCCCGCTATCAGTTAATTATGCAAAAGCGGTCGACTGCGCCAGTATAGTGGAGTTTGCTCAGAGACGGATGGAGGGTTGGCAGGCGAAGAACTTATCTTTCGGAGGGAAAATAGAGCTGGTGCACTCAGTCATCTTATCAATCACGAGTTTTTGGCTACAATCCATTCTACTGGCATCATCTGCCATAAACAGGTTGGAAAAAATGTGTGCAGAGTTTGTATGGAGGGGTGGTATTCATGTGATCGCTTGGAAGGACCTCTGTCGGCTAGGAGATGAAGGAGGGGTTGGGCTCCGGTCACTGCGTACTATGCGCACAATGGTTGGCTGGAAGTTGGTATGGAAATTTTTGCAAGGTGGCTCCTTGTGGGCCAATTGGACGAGGAGCAGATATTTGCATGGTGACAACTTCTGGGCATACCATCCCACCAACAATGAATCTGTCACATTCAAACATATGTTGAAACATCGAACAACTGTCAGTTGGAGATTGGAAAGAGTAATCAAGGATGGGGAAGACACTGATCTTTGGTTAGATCCTTAGATCCAACATAAAGGCCTCCTCAGCTGGGTAGGAGCGCATGCATCTCCTGGGGCAAGGGAGTCATAATAATAAAGAACTGGACTAAATTAAAAGTTTTTTTAATTTTTGAACCCCGAATTGGACCCAAAAAAAAATAATTAAAAATAATAATAAAGAACTGGGCTAAATTGTAACCATGAAAGAACCAATCCGGCCCAACATGTGATTTGGTTGGGTTCTCTTTCGGTTCTTGTACACCGCCAATTTATCTATGTTGTTAGTATCCTAACAATACATGTTGTGTACAACATAGTGTATATATTACCATTTTATTACGTATATTTTTATTTGGAATCCAGATTTTAAACTAAATGCACTAGTAAAATAAACCCAAAAAAATCTTTAAAAAACTACAGTAAATTTTTTACAAATAAATGTTTGATAAACTAATAACCTTGTTTAAATATGACTTTAATCCTAAGTCGGACTATGGTCCTAAATTAATAACTTTGCTAAATGCATACAATAATAAATTTTAGGCTTAATTGTAACTTGATAACCTCAACTATTCCAGATTTTAAACTTAATACCCAAAACTTGTTTTTCTCGACAATTTGATACCAACAACTAATTAATATTTTCAAGTTGACATCCAAAAATTTTAAAAAATAAAATTACCTCAGTCTTCCCAACCCCATCCCTCCCCCCGTGGGGGGTTGTGGGTTGTTGGGGGGGGGGGGGGGGGGGGGGGGGGGGGAGCACTGTGGGGGCGAGACTAGTTTTAAGTTTAAAACATGGATATTTTGGTCATAATTTGTTTAGGATATCAAGTTATTACAAAAACATAAAAAAAATTAAGGTATCGAGTTGAAAAACTAAAATAGTTGAAGGTTGCAATTAAGACTAATTTATGTTATAGTTGGTCCTTTTCCATGTCCGCTCTAATACCACTAGGCTAGAGAGCTGGACAATGAAGTCTAATTTTTTTTAAAAAATATTAAGGGTCCAACTAAATAATATTACTTTCTATGTACATGTACTTATTTTTATTTCACCACATCCACTTAGACTAACAGCCATCTTTTTTGACTTCATATTTCCTCATGTAATAAGCAATTTTTATTTTTTGGAATCTCTTACAGTGTGTTTGGGAAGTTTTTTGAGAGGGGAAGAAAAATTTGAGGGAAAAAAAATGGAGGAGAGTAAAATGAAGGTAAAATTAATTTTTTTTCTTTGGATAACCAAAAAGTAGGGGAAGAAAAATTTTAAAAATAATATTTTTTTGTTTATGGAGAAAGGTATAATTACCATTTAGTCCTTGATTTTTTTAAATCATAATTAACAGTTACTTTATTGAAGGGTAGTTGGGTAATTTTATTCACAATCCTCTCAACTCTCTCTATTTTTCTCCCACTTCTGGGAGAAATTTTTTTGAGTGGGGACCATATGGATTTTTCTCTCAAATTCCTCTCCCCTTTCCCAAATACCACTACTTTTAATTTTCCTCTCATTTTCCCTTCAACATTTATCTTTCCTCCATTTCCAAACAATACCTTAGGCTTGCATCCATTATTTTTTGAATTTACGAATCATAGATGTGAATAAACATTAATGTATCGATCAAATAAATATCTAAATTAATAAATATTTTTTTTTATCGAAAAATGAATGTTTATTCACTTACCATAAATCAATAATCCTGGTAATTAATAATTTCTTTTCCCCTAGAGTATTATTTGATAGAAGTTTTAGTGGATATTAAATTATGTTCCTATCGATAAGTTTAACATGGAGGCATCCGTCCAATCTATTCGGATTACTTGCTTTTTTTTATCATGTTAGATAGATTACAATCTATTTACAACTGACTACGTGAGTTGACACGTTTCTTTCCTTACTTCACATGGAAAGAGGGGACTCAATTGACAACCGTTCTACCACACAACTGGAGAGGGAATGTTGCTATTTTGACTTCCTATGGGAGGTGCTCATGCCGGCCGATGGCCATGTGGTGCACCACCATTGGTTTCCTGGTCCGAGGTGGGCTCTGTTAGCAAGGGGGCCAATGGCTGGTAAAAAAAAGTACATAACTTACGAAGATGTAGAGGGACTATATATAACACTTGATGGATAATATTCGATTACTTGCTAACTCATTGATGGGATCATTTCAGTGTATAGAGAATTTAGATCCGTATCCGTAGTGAGAACATGATCGTT